>CAJNDT010005035.1:0-43784 GCA_905221615.1 Symbiodinium sp. CCMP2592
CCAATATCTCAAGATACTTATCACCATCGAGAATAACGATTACGAACCATTCAACCAACCGCCGCCCCTATTCTAGCGCGTTTTAATAATAAATAATTTTTCGTATAATTTTTATCGGTCGCAGAGAGCAACAAATAATACCGAATCTCGAGATCGAAGATATCCAAATAATCATCCAATATATCTACAATAATTCTAATCTACCGAAATAATCATAACGAACATCGAAGATAACAGAAATTACTTCGCAACTATACTAACAATATTACTTTCCAGAAAAATCTAAATTTTGAAGACTCAATATCAAGATATTCTTCCCAAAGAATTCTATCCTCAAGACTACTAAGAAAACTCAAGGTGTTCTCGAATATACCTATTCTATCGCTACTAAATCTTGAACTATTTACCTCCAGTGCCTCGTATGAACAGAAATAAAATCAAAATCTATAAAAAATACAGATATTTAATAGAAATAGACTAACGACCACGCGCAGACGTAATAATACGGATTCGTAGTTTCGATTCATAGAATAAATACTAAAGTCAGAGGAGAGAATTCTATACTCTTTTTATTTTCCCAGATAATTTGCGAACGAATTCTATATAATATTCCAAGATTAGATAATATCGATTTCGTTATTCTACAACCTAATATATTTTTTGTTTAAATTTCAACGCTCGCATAATTTTCAATACCAGTTCTATAAATAAATACATATCTTCTTCAGATGAATTTGTTTCATCATGCAATTTGCTGCAGAACCATTTCAAAATTAGATTTGTATATATATATATATATGTGTATATATGCTTTATCTTCGATGCATTTAAAGAAGTTGCAGTGGGAAGGATGACTAGATCAACCACACTTGCTAATCTTACTGAACTTTCATACCATCGGCTACTTGATCTACCTGTCATGAAATAGCCTGTCACCGTTCCGCTCTTCGTCGCGCAATAAAGAACAATGCCCCTGAGCATGCGTCACGCGAGCCTCAACAAGCCTGCCACAGTTGATCCTCCCTTACACACATGCACCCATCCACCCCACACACCTGCCCTTCCAAAGCCCCTCCTACCTGCCGGCAGACATAAGAAACGCTATGCAAATGGCCGGAACCACTGACAAGAACAAACATAGAGACGCATTGAAGTAGACATGAACAAAGACTGATAGAGACGAACTAGCAAACAGACCGACGATGACCGATCGATTTATGGATAGACGAACAGACACAGTAACAGAAACATGCGGATGGACAGCACGAAACTGCAACAAACGGACACACAGACGGAGAGACAAGCGAATGTGGGAAAGGATATAGGCAGCCGGAGCAACACATTGACAAACGGATAGACAGATAGATGGACGCGGCAGACGGACAGACACACGAACGACGGAAGGACGAGGTGCGCCGGCCAGGAAATTTTGTCGCGGAGATGCTGAGAAGCTGTGATATTTGGAGCTTCCCTCGATTTGAATGCATAGCGTTACAAGCTCTTTACGAAGTCGGAGTATGAGCCTTTGAGTTTCGACGTCTATACAGTTCTGGGTGATCGATGCAGGCAGACGGCTGATGCAGCCAAGCCATTGCAGGCAACTAATGCCAACAGCTCGAAGGAACTATACTCTCTCAAGTTGTCTCATCCCTCTTCAACCAAAACAAGCTGTGCATTTGCAGGCATCGTAGAGATGATGCAGCAACTTCGCCGATCCTTTTTTGCTCGTTCATCCCTTTCCCATCTAATACTCTGCACACCTCAGCATAAGCCTGGCAGTACAACACAGCGGCAGTTCTGGACTTCCATGTCAGCTTTGTCTGAAACCTGGTCCGGCCTCTGTGATCTCTTGAAATTTCAACTTTGCTTCGGTGCCTGTTGCTAAGCGTCCCATGCCCACTCCAATGTGCTTGACGGGCAATGCACGCTGAGTCTGCTGCTGTCTTGGTTCTTGTCTGGGTGGAAACGCAGCGCAAGCTGTCGATAGGCTTTCTTTACCGCCGCTGCTTTGGCTCCAGGCCTGCGATGTCAGCACTCTTGGAGGCAGTCGTGGGAAGCAGCAAACCCAAGAAAAAAGCACTGAAGCATGGAAAGGCCTGAGGTTCAATGTGCGAAAGTACTGCTCCATCTGCTGCGGAGTCGGCTTCGGCTTGCTGGCTTTCTTTTTCGGCTTGATGAAGCCACTGGAGAAGAAGTAGTTGTACAGTTCCTGTCGCAAGCAAACAGCTCTCCTGGTACATGATCGTGTACATGTGTACATGGTGGCCAAAGGAAAGATTAAGGTGCCTGGTCGGACCATGTCGACTCGGCCTGCATGCGACATGTTCCAACGCTCGACGGTCACTGGTAAATTCACGGAGCCTCGGGAGGTGGCATCTCGCCGCTGTAGCTCGGGAAAGGTTCCATTGCCTTTCGAATCCGAGGTCCAACGTTCTCCTCGCAGCTTTCCAAATCGCAAGCCGGCGTATCAGAACCCATTACTGTGCCAAGTCCTGATTCTCGCCATCGCTTGACTCTGGAGTTGGTGGTCTGCGCTTTGGCTGGGATTGTGCTTGTGTCTTTGCCTTTGCATGTGGCTTGCTTGTAGAGGTGTAGCGGGAATTGACGAAGAATGGCTCGTGTGTCCTTAGCTCGGCGGAATTTGAGACACCGCAACTTGCCCCAGCGACTTTTTTAAACCCGAAACCCTAAAACCCTAAACAGTAGTAGAAGAAACCGGAGTCAAAAGAGTATGGGTCGAGAGAAACGCCAGAAGTTGATGAATCGGGCTTAGACCTGTACGAGAGCAAAAGCCAAGATGCGTGGGAGCGCCACATGGGCCCAGCCTGTTTCCCCTCCGACAACGACATAGAAAGGCATTGTTATACCAGTGCTTGGGGGGTCGGAAGGCTTGGTAAGTAGTTAGTAAGTAGACTTATAAGTACCCTAAAAGGGACCCTAATTGGGGTTATGGTACTTATAAGTCCCCAAAATAACCAGTTACTATGTCCCCCGACCCTCCAAGTGAGGGGTATCCACCCTGACTTGTCAAGCCAAGTCACTTCGTGGCTGTGTTGGGTCGAGGTGGCAAACGAGTTGGCTGAGCAGCAGCGCCTGAGGACACTGTGACAGGAAGATCGTGCAGTTGTGTAGTGAAGAGGATCTCAATCGCATGTGCTGACGCAATGCTTAGGCCACCACTTGTGTGCCGAGATGTAGCTGGATCGGTTGACTTCTGCGTTGAATGAGCCTGGGAAGGCCAAGAACGTTCGCAAAAGCATCGCTGTCCGGACGGTGAAAAACGACTGCAGTCGGGGGGCGGATGAATACGCCGACGATGCGCTCTTGATCACAGGGGACGATGCAAGCGTGGGTGTGAAAGATGTGTTGCCAGACCGAGTCTGTGATGGCGGCGTCGACCTGTCCTGCTGCACTCGCAAGCAGCACATCTATGGAAGCAGAACGCACAGAAAGGCACAACCCGGAGCGAGGGCAAACAACGAATTATCAAGCAACAAAGAGCTGATGAAATTTGCCATGTTGGAGTCGGGTCCCAGGAAGGTCGGGATACGGTAGATGTATGATCCTGCTACTCGAAGCCGACGCAAAAGTTGGCAGACACCCGGTGCCATCAAGGCCCAAGATTTCTCCCTGCAGTAATTGAACAATGCCCTGTCTCGAGGAGTACGTTTGAAGGCTCGAACTTCGCAACGCAATCAACTAGCGTGTGCATGTATAGTGTTCTGGCTTCTCGGTGACCTCAACATCGTCCATGCATGAATGGGTAGGTAAGGCATGTGTAATATCACAATTTTTACGTCTAGACTTTATATATATATATATATATGTGTAATATTGCAATACTTAAATAGTATGAACATCCGAGTGTAGGTCTGGCACAGCCCATGCACACAGGTGCTGCAAACTTCAGCTTTCAGGCGTCGCATCTGCAGTCTGTCAAGGTTGGAAAGCCTTCCAAGCTCCTCCCGATCACTGTGTGCCTTGACTTCTTCCTTAGAGGGCTGTAGGCCGTGATTGTGGTTGTGGTGTGTTTTTTCTTGTGCTGCGGAATTCCCCCCTTCTGCGACCAGCTTTTCCTTGTGCTGAAGGTTTCTCCTCATATGTGAACCCGGCTTTTTCTTCTGCTTCGTCCCCCGCTGCCCCTTATGCAAACCTTGCTTTTTCTTATTCCCCCCGTGCGAAACCGGATTCTGGACTTCTTGCTTTTGTGCAGAGAAGCTTCAAATCGTTCCGCCCTTTCAAAAAGTGATTTTCACTTGCCACATCTCTGCAAAAACCGGCAACGCAGTCACGTGCACCCCCTAAAATTAAACAAAGGCCGTGCCAAAACGCTTGTAATCCCTGCGAAACCAGATTTGGGAGTTTTGGCATTGTTCATTGTTTCCTTCGAGCTGCCTGCCCCTTCCCGGCCGAACCTGCAACTGCAGCCTCAAAGCCAAAATCCGAGGCCGATAAATGGCCAAAAACCTGCTTTCCAAAATTACAGCACTTTTGCTTTCCCTCCGCAAAACCGAGTGACTTCCTTCGCCCCAACTGCAGCATCTCGAAACTCCGCGAAACGCCGCGTGCCCCGCCCGATGTGAGCATGTCTGAAGTCCACAACCTGCGAAACCTGATTGTGGAGTTGTTGCTTGTTACGGAGATCTTGACTGGGACATTGCAAGTTTTTTCTTTCGGGCTGCAGGCTCCTTAAGCCCCTGGAGACCCCAACTCCCACCTTAACGGCAACTTCCGAGGCAAGACAAACCGTGCACCCACATGCAAAAACTTAATTCACTTCGGGTTGTAGGATCTTAAAGGGAGCGCAGTTCAAGGGCGGAAGGTACTAGGTAGGGACCCTTCGAAAACCCAGCCGAGCAGCAGGGAGAATTGGGGATTGCTAGGTCTGCTAGGTTATATACCCCCTTGGACCTGCTGCAAAACAGAGAGGTTTGGTGCGGAATGCTGCCACCAGAACGGAAAGAAACATTATATATTGGCACGGGACGGTATACGCGAACACTACAGCAATTCTTTTTGCGACGGGACGAGGCCCGCAGCCATGCCCTCTAGAAGCTCCTGCGGAAGGGAAGCTATCTGCGCTGCTGTGTGTTGGCTTGCGACATTTCGAAAAACTCATAGACTCATAGACCGTTGGGACACCTTGCCCGAATTCGAAGTAGTCGTAAGACAACAGGAGAAGGAGAAGCTCAAGCCCTACTCACTATAGTGCAAACGAAGTCATGATGCCGTCCGAGTATCACGAGCAACCTGAACCACCGATGTAGAGCGAGCACACAGACTACACAACATCTTTTTGTTGTCTTATAAGGAGACTCCAGGCGAGCATAAGGACAAGCCAGGCACACATAAGGAAACCTAGCCTAGAAGCATGGCAGATAAACACTTCGCATCGTCCCGGAAACCATAGCACTTGCATGGCAGGGGGCGCGAGGGGAGCAGGAAAACAGGGCAGAAGACTATGAGAAAAACCAAGCTGCAGTATATAGTATATAGTTTAATGCGCAGCTCCCTGTAGGTCTGTAGCTTCTGCTATGGCGATGCTGCTTGCGGCCGCCTGCCTTTTTGGATCGTCCTTCCTCCCCGCCTTTTTGGGTTTGCATCCCGTGCATTACGGCCCTTTCTCCTGGGTCCAGGCCTCGCCCTGAGCGGCTTGGAGCTGCACGGCCACGTTGCTGCAAATACTCAGAACCCAAGAGCGAGACAGAGAGAGAGAGAGGGTTCGTCAGGCAATGGAGCTTTTCGTGCACGTCACAAGGCGAGGGTGGATTGGCTTCGGCGGGGCATCAAACTTCAGACACTAGAAGGCAAAATCGACGACAATCAAAATGGTGTCAACCTGGCGGTAATTTCTTCGTGGAGCTCAGTTGTTGTGAGAAGGATTGCCATATTTGTCTTTACTTGGCTGCCAAAAACTGCAGTTCTTGATTGGATATCTTTGTGTTCTTGTGCACGTCATCGATGCCAACTGATAGTATTGGATAGCCGTCGGGGGGTTACTCCGTCTGTTCCACTCGTTCCACTCTCTCCGACCATTCCACTCATTCCACTCACCCTGTACGTGACCTGTTCCACTCTTTCCTTTCGCCTACAGAGCGAGTGGCGAGTGGCGCCAGTGGTGCTAGTGGCACAAGTGGTGCGAGTGGCGCGGACGCTGTTCCAATCGTTCCACTCGCCTTGTACCTTACCTGTTGCACTCGTTACAGCTGCATAGCTGCAGCGCGAGTGGCGCGCGCGGGCGAGTGGCGCGGACCCTGTTCCCATCGTTCCACTCGTTCCTGTGGCGTCGCTGCAGTGCGAGTGGCACGAGTGGCGCGCGAGGGCAAGTGGCGCCGGTGGCGCGGACGACTTTAATCTCCCCGGAATCTCCCCCCGTGCGATCGCAATGGATGTTCGTGCAGTTTACGTTATGCAACTCAGAACACAACAACCCATCGCAATTCGGCTAAACGACGTTGCCGACTGTAGTATACAGCATCATGAGCATCGAAAACAATGCGTGTAACATGCCGAGACAGAGTGAAAGACCCCGCAGTAGAGAAATGAGCGATGTACACATGCACTATGATGTAACAAAGCTGATAACTCCCGGTGTAACGATGTGCACAAGTGGAGAATAACCGTCGTGTCCACATAGTCTATTTTGAGATAGCATAGAGATCAAGAGTCGTCGAGGGCACCTGCAGCATGTTGTAATGTGCCATTTGTATCATGCTATCGTGTGCAGCCGTTTGAATCAGGTGAAGGATATGAAATAGGGAACCTTGCAGCAAGCCCCCGTGATCCACTGAAATCCAACACAAGCTTGTACAATCTGGTAATTCGAAGGCAATGGCATGTGGTCCCGCGCAAGCAAGAGGTGTTGGATGTGCCGAAATCTTGATAGTCACGTGATCCCGACCATGTCTGTTTTTCTGCTGTTGTCTCGCACTTCGCACTCCCCAAATCTTGCCGACTAGGCGGTCGCTTGCACCATGGGCTGTGGTGGCAGAGCCGGCCTGTGGCGTGCGTCCCCGAGGCACCTCCTTCTTAAGCACCGGCCCCGCTTCTGCCGGCACAAGATCTGTGGATGGACCTTACAGTTTCCAGACTCACGGCCACCGTCTTGCACAATAACAAAGCGACTAGCAGTGTCTCTTGCATATCGTAGGGAAGGTGCTCACAGTGATCTGCACAGATCTGTCCGTAGCAGCACCCGCCTCTGCAAGCACTCTGTCAGGGAACTACACCACTAAACTAAATGCCAGCATCATGATGCCTCAGAAGGTCGTGCACTTGGAGAAGATGGGACATTCTGATCGAAGCTCTGCTCGCCGTCCTTGGCCGACGCAGTGCGCAGATGTCGCGGACCCCCGGTCGAGTGCTTCAACTTGGGTTCGCACACCTTGGCATAGGTCTTCCTTCTTCAGCTGATCCTCTGCCGCCTCGTCATCAGCTTGTCACAACTCGCAGGCGTGTGAGACATATTTCACTGCGCATGCATGCAGTCTCTTGTGGAATCCGTCTGGGTTCGAAGTCCTCTCGAGAGGTCAGTCAAGCGGTGCGCCCTTGCTACAGAACGTGACACAGGGCCCTTGACGCTCGCAAGCACTAGAGCTCATGCGGGGACGAAAGCTCAACAAGAGGAAGACGGAAGCTGGAGGCCTGCAAGGAAGGGGTGTAGACCAGAAAGGAAACACAGTGCAAGCGACGGACACAGAGCCAGCATCACGAGAACAAGAAGTCCGTCTTGTGCAACACCACTCTCATTCACTCACACGCCAGAGGGAAGTCCTGTGCTGTCAGAAAACGTGCAAACGGACCCGAAAGCGAGATTGCTGTAACCTCGCGGTCCAAGAACAGAAACGAAAGAGCTGTACAGACAAGGGGGAGACTCAGCAGCCAGAATCCAGGCAAGGATAGGCCCACATCGCACGCAAAACCAAGACGGCGCGCGAAGTGCGGAGCTCTTCCCAGAGTCGACCGGAGAGGGCCGAACGCAAGGAGAGAACCGAAAAGGACGAACCAGAGGCAAGAAACAGATGACCCATCCGGGACGGGAAGTCCAGGAAGGAGGCGGAAGGCAGGAGGTGAGGAAGAAGTCGAAGTCCCTCCGGCCCAGGATTACCGCCCCCCCTATAGGGCAACAGCTTTGCAGGCAAGGCGAAAGGAGACAAGGGCCGAGGCAAGGCCAACCATGGACCATTTGCCACGGTCTAGAGAGGGTGGCGACCAGAGCCCGCCGGAACAAGCAAGGCGTGCCGAACGAGAAGCCCGAAGAGCACGGTGCTCCCAAGGCTGGTAAAATTGCAGTGCCAAAGCGGCCAGAACTGATGCCATGCCGCGGGCAGATGAAGAACAAATGGCGTAGCCAAAATTCCTTGCCAGCACGGAGAAGGAAGAGACCAGTCAGCCGGCTCAGCAGCTCCATCAACCAGAGCAAACCATCGGGCGTCACCCGCTGCGGGGCAGCGACGGGCGCAGGCGGGACAGAGACAGGAGGGTCGTCCGAACGCACAACAACGGGGCCCGGTGCACGGTGAAGGTTGCCAGGAACAAGGTCAGAAAGGCCGGAAGGTGGGGCATCTCGTCCCACTCCCTCAGCAGGTACCCCCAGCGCAGCTGCCTTACGTTGAACAGGGGTGGCATTGCAGGGCCCACAGAGACGGAAAGGGGGGACACCTCGGTGAGCAGCACGACCGTTTCGCTTGGTGCCGGAGCCATAGTGATAGACAGGACCGACAGTAACACGGAGACCGTGAAGGCACGCCCGCTGAGTATTGAGGTGGTACTTTAGTCGGTCAGACGAATGAAAATTTTGCATGCACCAAAGGCAGGTGGAACCGAACATGTAGGCAGTGACCTCCGCTAGAACACCGTGCTTGCGATGGAGATGGTCTCGAATGGCATGCAAGCTAGGGAAAGTTCCCGAGCAAATGGGGCAGGTACGAGTTGCGACAAAGCGACACTCGTGCAACACCCATCAATCCCAAAAGCAGCTGCAGGTGTTCATGCCCCTAGTATTGACCCGATGGGCTCGAACGGAGTTTCGCAGAAAGAGGAAGCAGGAAAGCATGGACTGTGATGCATGTGGACATCATCCGTGCATGATGCGCATGTCTTGTATTGTGCTTTTGGCAGCGACGGCAATTTGTGCGTGGAGGCTAACAAACCTAACATAAACAATGCAAACCCGGGAGGCTCCGGGCACGCCTCTCGGTAGCAGGGCCCAGCTTCTGCTGCGCCAAGGTCCGTGGGTGGACCTGAGACTTGTGGACTCAACGGCAAACACCTCTTGGAAGTATCAGGCCATACGTGTTGTCTAAGGCATGTCGTAGGGAAGGTACTCGCAGTGATCTGCTCAGATCTGTCTGTAGCAGCACCCGCCTCGGCAAGCACTCTGTCAGGGAACTACACCACTAAACTAAACGCGAGCATCGTGATGCCTCAGAAGGTCGTGCACTTGGAGAAGATGGGACATTCTGATCGAAGCTCTGCTCGCCGTCCTTGGCCGATGCAGTGCGCAGATGTCGCGGACCCCCGGTCGAGTGCTTCAACTTGGGTTCGCACACCTTGGCATAGGTCTTCCTTCTTCAGCTGATCCTCTGCCGCCTCGTCATCAGCTTGTCACAACTCGCAGGCGTGTGAGACATATTTCACTGCGCATGCATGCGGTCTCTTGTGGAATCCGTCTGGGTTCCAAGTCCTATAGAGAGGTCAGTCAAGCGGTGCGCCCTTGCTACAGAATGTGACCCAGGGCCCTTGACACTCGCAAGCACTAGAGCTCATGCAGGGACGAAAGCTCAACAAGAGGAAGACGGAAGCTGGAGGCCTGCAAGGCATGGGTGTCGACCGGAAAGGAAACACGGTGCAAGCGACGGACACAGAGCCAGCATCACGAGAACAAGGAGTCCGTCTCGTGCAACACCCATCAATCCCAAAAGCAGCTGCAGGTGTTCATGCCCCTAGTATTGACCCGATGGGCTCGAACGGAGTTTCGCAGAAAGAGGAAGCAGGAAAGCATGGACTGTGATGCATGTGGACATCATCCGTGCATGATGCGCATGTCTTGTATTGTGCTTTTGGCAGCGACGGCAATTTGTGCGTGGAGGCTAACAAACCTAACATAAACAATGCAAACCCTGCGGGAGGCTCCGGGCACGCCTCTCGGTAGCAGGGCCCAGCTTCTGCTGCGCCAAGGTCCGTGGGTGGACCTGAGACTTGTGGACTCAACGGCAAACACCTCTTGGAAGTATCAGGCCATACGTGTTGTCTAAGGCATGTCGTAGGGAAGGTACTCGCAGTGATCTGCTCAGATCTGTCTGTAGCAGCACCCGCCTCGGCAAGCACTCTGTCAGGGAACTACACCACTAAACTAAACGCGAGCATCGTGATGCCTCAGAAGGTCGTGCACTTGGAGAAGATGGGACATTCTGATCGAAGCTCTGCTCGCCGTCCTTGGCCGACGCAGTGCGCAGATGTCGCGGACCCCCGGTCGAGTGCTTCAACTTGGGTTCGCACACCTTGGCAGAGGTCTTCCTTCTTCAGCTGATTTGCCGCAGCCTTGGCACACGGTTCGTGCTGCCTGCCTGCATCTGCTCCTTGTCAGGTGTGGAGTCACCACATGTCCTTGCGGTTGGATGTCCTCATACAACACCCCGTATCACCACGTTCTGACCAGGGTTCTGCCAGTGTACACCGACCACATGCTTTGGCTTGCATCAGCTTTCAACCCTTCATCCGTCCCTGCTGCATAATATGGTCACAAGGACAGGAAGTCATGTGCATGAAGCTGAATCGCAGTGCATCAACTGCGACATGGTCAACATAGATCCTCCAGCTGCGATCTAGAAACATGCTTTTGACCAGCGAAAACAATAAGTGCTAGATCTGCAGCCTACTCGGAAAAGTTCAACCGACTGAGGAATGCCAGGTGGTGCTCACTCGTTGCCCGAAGGTGTCTCCCGCCCGTGTGCTGTGCAAGAGAACTTTCGTGGCAATCATCCGAATGCAGCGGCCGTCCCTCAAGCTTGCCAAGTTCAATCATTGGCTAATCGAGCGAAGAACCAAAAGTGTCGCCCAGCACTCGAGGTTTCAATAACTGCAGTTCGGTTGTCGCAGTGCGAAGTGTCGAGGTAGCACCCTTGTAGAATGCCAGCAGCAAGACTGGTTCTGCTTCAAAGGCGCAGCTTGCACGATCGCTTCAGCAGCCTTGCTTGCAAAGTCCTGTCACGCTTCGAGACCAAGAATTGACAATACTACTGAGCCGATCTGCGCCGCTGCAGCCTCTTTGCCCGTGGATTGCAAGTGCTGGGTGAGAAGCTCAGCAACCTGCCCGATCACTGCTGTAGCTTTTGCAAGATGCAACTGTCCAGAACTTCATTCGGTTGGCCAGGTATGAGGTGCCTCTCTGTGGCCTTCGCATTCTGCCAGGCCGAGCGCTGTTACGCCCACCTTCAGCTGGGAGAAACTCAACCGTCATGCAGCCTGCTCCTGTGTCTGCTTGTGTGTGCAGTACAACAAGCTACGCTGACGGAATGTCGCACCTGGACATGGACTCTTCAATTTTGGAATCTAGTTCCACTGCTCCGTGCGACTATCCATCCACATTCACCTGTTCCTTTGCCGACGCTCACTGTTGAGCATGCGTGCAGCGGATGCGCATTTCACCAAGCCGTTGTGCCGGCTGCCGTCATCGTCACTTTTGAGCCGGCTTCATTGTTCGCTCTATCCTTCCGAAATCATCGCAAGGCGCTTCACGCTGCTCAGAACCCGTGGTCGCCATCCACGATCTTGAACTTCACTTACACTTCATATCTTCTCGGGCTCGAGCAAGCTTCATCCCAAGCCAGCTGTTCTGCGCAGCAACTTGTACGTAGCAGTGCTACATCTTGGCGCCGCACTGTGCTTTCATGGGCAGCGTCTGCACGACCCTCCAACAACAGCTGGCACACCTGCCATGCAAGAACGGAGCCAATCTCGAAAACCCGAATCCTGCGTGCAATTGAAGTCCTGTGCTTAGGCCTACACCTGCAACCTTTCACCTTGCACTCGCTTAGGATATGCTATGGCGTTTTGGCAGCAAGTGTTTGCCGCCTCGAGATCACCATAGCAGGCAGCTTCGATCAGCGGCGGCTCACCAGAAAGGTCAGCTGCATTCGGATCTGCTCTTGCCTGGTCGACTCTGACGGGTCTCTTTAATGTCGTCTTGACAGCAGCGACGACGTCAGTCAAGCACCTCCAACAGCTTGCGCATTGGGCCTCAACACTTCGCACTGGCACACAAGTCGCTGTGAGTGAAGTGGTGAAGTGGTGGGTAGGTCAGAACTAGCATCCTGAACTTTGTCCTGCTTTGGATATATGTATACTATCACCACCTCCTCTGCGTTTACAGATCAAATTAACACCCACCCCTGACTGCGCACTTCAAGAGTCATTGAGCGGATGTAACTGACGAAAGCCGCGACCGCGTTTCCAGACTTGCTGCCAAAGTGCGACAACCAGTCCCGAGCCATGTTGCACTCAGATAAAGCATTTGCTTACTCGATCAGTGCGCTTGGGGGCTTTCTCAAGCTGGAAATCTGAACTTGGGCGAAGGCTCTAAGGACTGTAGGGTGCCACAAGTACAAACCACGATGCTTGGGTGCTGGCGAAGCCATGGGCCTGCTGGCGAAGCGTCGCAAGGACGTTCCATGGCAGCACGGCATGCAAGCCTTGGCAGACTCATGAAGGCTGCAGCATCGACTCGGCCGAAACTCAACACGACCACAACGGACAAGGGAACACTTGGATGTTCGCTGTCTGAAAACTACGTCACGACGTCTGGACAATGCGCGGGCAATGCAGACAAGTGCTGCACATCAGTGGTGTTTCGCCCAGCAGGTTGCGGGAATCGACCTGTCAGACTCATACAAGCAACCACGCACACGCACGCACACACCCACGCACACTTAGGCATCCATCGCGCAGCCACTCATCATTTGTTTGACCAGCACTGCTGGACGTCATCATTGGAAGATCAACTTCCAGGAGGTCTGGGGCCAAGCAGGACTCGAGGCTCAATGATTCTCCTGTTATTCTTAGATCTGTACAGGGCAGCTGCTCTGAAAGCATGATGCGAAACAAGTGAGTCCACCAGCTTTCCAATCAATGGATCCAGGTGCAACTCTGTAGGTACAGGAACGTATGTCTACATTCCCTTCCACCTGTGCTCTATAGCTTCGTTGGCATGGCTAAGAGCACAAGAGCCATGCCAACTGCTTTTTCGAAAGACAATCCCTTATTGGTGACAGGGCTTGACACACACCCACAAACACAAACACGCACACACACACACACACACACCCGCGCACACACACACACACACACACACACACACACACCCACACCCACACCCACACCCACACCCACACCCACACGCACACGCACACGCACACGCACACGCACACGCACACGCACACGGACACGCACACGCACACGCACACGCACACGCACACGCACACTCACACACGCACCCACACGCACACGCACACTCACACACGCACACACACGCACACGCACACACGCAGACACACACAAACACACACCTCACAATGCACTTGAGTCATGTGCTTTTTCATTCGTAGTCCATTGATCTTGTAGCTGGTGGAGTCAAGGGGTGATGAAGCTAAAGATGTTGAAGTAGAATACATGGGACATGATTCCGCATGATACAGCTAATTCTAGTGCATGCGGTATCAATGATGATGGCTTCTCATCTCACCAGCAATTATGGTACAAGGAAAAGCAATCTCACTACACAATGTTGCAATGCCAAAGATCAGTGCACATCCCGTATGGTAACTCAACTGAAGATTTCAGAAAAAATGTGCAAGGCTTCCATACTACAGCCCCGCCGCACCACCCTCACAGGTATTGATGCAATCTCTAATAATGCAAAACCAGGCTTTCTCTGCATGTTCAGCAGTGCCCCCCTCCCTCTCCCTGCGCACACACGCGTAGACACATACGCTGCCCCTGAACACACTCATGCTAGAACATACACATACTTGAGCGAAAGCCGCTGCTGTCCTGTTGATCTGACCTCTCTTTTAATCGCAGAGGCATGAGCTGATTATTGGCTACAGTACTTATGCAAGCCGATCATGCCTGCGCGCGGAACTGCAGGAGCAAGGCCACAGTTGCGAAAACGCGATCGCTGGGGGGTGTCATCACAGCCAGATGCCTTAGCGCACAGGGTGATGATGGATGCTGCTCCGGCTCATGGGAGTCAAAGGCTGAGGGAAGTGCAACAACGTAAAGCCATCATCGTCTCGCATCACGAAAGCGGCGTGCTTGTTCTCCAATGCCTAGAAGATTTATCAGCGATTGTTCTTTCATATCTGCGTGTAGGTTGGCCGACTTGCCTTTAGCAGCTGCCGAGCTCGAGGAGGCTCAGCCGCACGAACAGCAGACCATAGTGCTGATAAAGTGCCATGCTCCACGTCCTCGTGCAAAGCGATTCTAACGGCCTATTCATGCTGCTTCACATCCCGCAGTCCTTCCCATTCCATGTTCTGGCTTGGCTTTGTGACGGGACAGTGGGCTGCTCGTAGCCCTGCTGCAGTGAAGATGGCAAAGAGACGGCTGCACAACATGATTCCTTCAGATCTGGAGGTGTCCTCAGCCTCCTCTTCGGCCGGAGCTGATCGCTGATCCTGCCGTAGCAGCAAATGAAAAGCACTTGTCAGCTTCTGCTTGGGTCCTCGCCGAACTTTTCGAGCGTCGCGGAAGGACCACGCAGATCCTTCTTGCAGAGGTTTGGGTAAACACTTTGGAAGGTGACGAGATTCTGACACATCGTCCTCTGCAACGGCACTTTCCCTGAGCCCTTCATCCTGAAGGACTACAACGTGCGTTGCTGTGACACGCCTGTGACTCTCTGACAGAAGGCTCCCAAGCCTGTCTCGCATTCACCTCCAACTTTTCATTCGGCACCAGCGTCTCCTCATGCACTGAGTACTTGCAGTGAGGACATCGCAGCGTTTTGGAGTGGCATGTCGCAGCTCCTCTTCGCACCTGGCCACTCCGGTTGTTCCATGTTCGCCGGCCTCCTGCAGAAACAGAGTTTGCTGTGCAATCTCTTGGCACCGCGATCCGGAACGGTCCTGCAGTTGTTGCCAAAGAATGTCTTGCCTAACAGCTCGCCGCAAAGCAAAGTATCGCAGGGGCAGTGCTGGAGATCCAGAACGCCAGGATGGTTGCAGCATGTTGCAGCTGAAAAAAAAATCAGTGCCTCTGGCCCCTCTCCCTGTCAGCTCCGGGTCTCCGGCTTCTCGGCGCAGGCCATCTTGACGAAATCCCTAGCTCGCACGTTGTTCACGGTGCTCCTTTGCAGCTGGACAAAAAAGCACACCTGCAAGAACGACAGCGCCCTAAAATGCGGGGGCCGCAGGCATACTACTACCGCGTTTCCATTCTTTTCCGGCATGGGCCAATCAGCTCTCGTCACGCACACGCCTGATTTCCTCTACAAGCATCTGCTGACCAGAAATCGGACAGTGGCCATGCTGTTGCACATGAGGCACCAGGCAAGTGTAGCAGAATGCATATCCACTGCACGACATAGCGGCGTTGGTGCGGCGGCGGTGGCATAGCGGACATATGGTCCTATCTTCTGGCAGCAGGACAAGCTGTAGTGGCTGAGATAGACTGTCTAGACTTGCCACATAAGGGTAAGGCTCAGGAGGCGGAGGAGGTGCTTTGCGGGGCTGCGAAGGTTGCAGAATCTGCTCCCGCTGATACCACCACTGCACAAACTGAAGCAAGTAGATCCCGCCCCAAAGAGAGCTCTTGCCACACACCACCACGAGGTCACGTATGCGTTTGGCCAGGCCCTTGGCACTTGCCTCATCTTGTGCCTGATTTGGGGGGTCCGGAAAGTGTCGCGCAAGCCGCAAGCCTAGTAGGTGCAAGCAAGGTGACCAGATGCCTGTTTGCTCTAACAGATAGAGAAGGCGATACACGAATGTCAAGCCAGTGCTCGCAGTGTGTGCCGCCGGGTAGCACCGACGGAGGAGCATGTCTGCTCGACAGCTGTCTGTGCTTTGGGACACTTCCAGCTGCCTGAACCTTTCTTCGCATTTTGCCCAGAAAAAAGGCAGGACGACAGCAAGAACCAAGGACGTTCCGAGTTGCCGTCTGTTCAAAGGGGGAGCATTCAGTCTCCGCCTCGCTCTCTCCAGGGCTTCCAGCGGTAACAACTCTCTCGACTCCGGCTCTTGCCGCCTCAAGCCGAAGAAGTGTTCCGCAAAGGTGGCTCCGTGAACTCTTAGATGGTATCCCTCAAGGCAGAGGAGGAACAGGGTGTATATGGCCTGCCAGTACCCCAGAACTGGCTGCAGAACACGCGGAGCCCTTTCTGCACCTATCTCCACGACAAATCTCAAGGCAGGCCTGAATATGTCGGCCAACTGATCTTGTGCAATAAGCTCAAAGAAAGTCGGTCGAAAAATGTCTTTTCCTGCATATACACTGGTCAAGAAACCTTCGTAAGCAGCCATCCGGATCGTGTGGCATGACCAGGCGACATTTACGAAGCAAGCCGATCAGGACTTATGCTGCGCCGCTGCAGCGGCTGTCTGCAAGTCTGGGCTTCCTCTGATGAAGCTAGCTGACGGCTGACGATTCCTCCACCTCCGGTGTTCTGACTCTTATGCTTTGGTGCTTTCTGCTTCATCTGGCAGGACAAGCTTCGGCGCATGACACTCATCAATACTTTCAGACTACATTCACTAAGTCCCAAACCACTTAAGCCCTGGCCTCAGCGGGTCTGCTCGGTATTCGAGGAGCAGTTCTACAGCCTCGTGGCATCCTGCGCAGACAGCCTGCCGAAAGCGTGATCGGGAAGGCTAGTCTTACAGCGCTCAAAACCTTCGGCTCGTGTTCTGTGGCCGTTTTCCGAATTAAAACTGACACTTAGGAAAGTTGGAAGCCCTGCCTCCATGAGCGGCGTTTCGGCCAGGGGCTTGTCTGCAGCGTCCGGGCAGGCCTTGGCCTCCAGGAGGACGCGACAAGCACCTGTCAAATTTGCCCGCGCTGCGGGCCAGTTGCATCCAATCTTGCCTGAAGGATAGGCTAGCTCAGTTTGAAGACACCAGCGAAGCAGCTAGTACGAGCACAAATGGTCTCTGCAAAGCCCTGCTCTTGCTTTGCTCGCTCGCCCACCCATGTCCACCGAGCGCGGAACCGAGCTGGGACACTTCCCCACTAACCTCAGCTTCCAAGCTGGCTGTTACGATGCTGATACAAACTTTGGGCAGGCTCTACAGCATGCGCTGGCGAAACCGGAGTGTGTAGACGTTTGCTCCAACTCGTTGCTGTTGCCCGTGGCTAGTGTCTGTGACATTCTGTGACCATGGTCGTAAAGGAAACCCTGCATCACACGGGACAGCTTATCCATTAATTAGCACAGACAAAGCCGCCATCGAAGTAATGTGCAAGGTTTGGGGGAGTGCGAGTACGTGAGCGCGCACCCCAAGGCCA
Organism: Symbiodinium sp. CCMP2592; assembly: GCA_905221615.1. NCBI lineage: Eukaryota > Dinophyceae > Suessiales > Symbiodiniaceae > Symbiodinium > Symbiodinium sp. CCMP2592. Next base: position 17,503 of record CAJNDT010005035.1, read on the forward strand.
GGGGCCGTACCAACGCGCTTCGAAGAGCCAACATCAGTGCAGTCTCCCCGATCTTGTTCCTTGTGTCGACGCCTGGAAGGACGACGACGCTGCGACTTACCCTTCGAGCCTCGACACCGGGCCTCTGCTCCAGTCGCCCAGGTCCTGCGCCTCAAGGACAGACTCAGAGCTTGACTCCTAACTTGCAGCCTACGCTTCAACGAACGTGGGAAAGGCTATGCACGTATCCGCCAGCCATGCTGTTCACCCAGCCGCCCCTACCACTACCTCTCCCGCCTCCCACACTTTTCTCCACCTCACCCCCATCCCGTGAACACCTCTACCCTTCCACCTCCCCTCTCCCCGCACACCTCTAGCCCAGCTTCACTCTCCCTCCGACCGCGTTTTAACCATGGGGCGAGCACCCGGAGGAGCCACAGGCGGTGGCGTCACAGGGCCGCGCATCATCAGCATCAGCGGCCCCAAGGGTGCTCGGAAGGGCGCTTGTTGTGGCGGCGGGCAGGCGCGCGCCCATGTGCACGCTGAATCAGCGTGCACGAATCAGATTCGTTGGTCTAGTATCTCAAACTGAAGCGAATTATAGTATATTATGGTTGGTTTGCGGTTGATGGCTCCAAAATGAGCGTGCCTGCTTCAGCTTAGTGCTGGCTGATGCCTGCGCTGCCCGCCGGTGGGTGCAGCAAACAAACTAAACATTCATAATGTGAATCTAGCACGCAAGCTCAGCTTGACCAGTCGTGTTTTGTGCAGGGTTTATGGGGCTTGGTCTCACCACGCCTTACGTAAATTAACGGCCTGGAGGCCTTGGGACCCCTGTGGTAATTTACGCTAGGGGTTCGGGAGGGGTTGGTAATTTACCCATGCTCGGGCCTACCTCTTGTGTCGCATCTCCCTGATGCGTTCTGGAGCAGTGCTGCAACCCTCGTGTCTGAAAGCACGCATGCTTTTCGTCTTCGTTGAGGCCCGCTCCCCCACGGCCGTGTGTACGCACAACCCCGGTGCAAAGAAAGCCATCCAGACAAGCGGCACATGTTTTTGTGTCATTTGGTCGTCGATGGCAAAGGTAGCGTCATGTCCGTATGACTCTGGATGCTTTTCAAAAGCTCCCAGAAGCGACCGCACCCGTTTTCGGGTGTGGGAGCCGCTCGTTGAAAGTAGAGGAGAACCAAGCTTCCGAAGTCTACCCCAGTCTTGGCCGTGTACCTCTGAAGGAAAAACTGTCAACCTAAACCCTGAACCCCTAAACCCAAAAAACCGGAAGGCCAGACACTAGAAACCTTTGAACCCTAAACCCCTAAACCGTAAACCCTAATCCCCAAATCCCGGGAAAGCCAGACAGACACCAGAAACCTTCAACCCTAAACTCCTAAACCCTAACCCCCAAAAATTCGGAAAGCCAGGAAACCTTGAACCCTAATAAGCCCCTAAGCCCTAAGCCCCAATCCACAAAATCCGGAAAGCCAGACCAGAAACCTTGAACCCTAAAACCCTAAACCCGTAAACCCTAAACTCGACTCCTTTAGCCTTCAAGTTACTTAAACGTGACTTCTCGGAGGCGAGGCGCCGTGGTGCTGGGTTTCTGAGTTTAGTTTGCGGTTTCATGCTGTGCCTGTTTTTGGGGTTCAGGGTGTCCGGGACGGGGGAGGTTGACCCTCGGGGGCTCCCGGCCTGGGAGAGAGGGTTTGCTAATGGGAGCCGCCGAAGCGCAAACCCGGTACCACTTCCCCGGCCCCGGCCCAGGGACCGGGGAAACTGGTACCCGGTTTGCGCCCAGCTTCACTCTCCTTCCGAAGTACACACATACGCTCCAACCGTGTTTTACCGTTCTGCGGGTTCCGGGGCTCCTCACAGGAGATCCCGGGAGAGCATGGGGCGAGCACCCGGAATCATTCGTGCGTTGGAGCCACAGGCGGTGGCGTCACAGGGCCGCGCATCATCAGCATCAGCGGCCCAAGGGTGCTCGGAAGGGCGCTTGTTGTGGCGGCGGGCAGGCGCGCGCCCATGTGCACGCTGAATCAGCGTGCACGAATCAGATTCGTTGGTCTAGTATCTCAAACTGAAGCGAATTATAGTATATTATGGTTGGTTTGCGGTTGATGGCTCCAAAATGAACGTGCCTGCTTCAGCTTAGTGCTGGCTGATGCCTGCGCTGCCCGCCGGTGGGTGCAGCCGTAAAGCAAACTAAACGTTCATAATGTGAATCTAGCACGCAGGCTCAGCTTGACCAGTCCTGTTTTGTGCAGGGTTTATGGCGCTTGGTATGGGCTTGGCAAAGGGCTTAGATGGGCTTAGGGAGTGCACAAGTGCGCATCTAGTGCATTGCCCCGCCTCCTGAACGAGCAATTCCAAAGCCACCTCGGCGTCGGCTTCTGAAGCTCAGAAGCAGCAGCAGGGACAGGCTGGGAAAGAGCAATTCAGAAAATTGATTTTGCAGCCACTCAGAAATCCATGAGTCTGGTCGCCTTCCTGCAAATTGCCCCTGATCTGGACCAGGGCAAGTCCCTCGACCAATTTAGGAGGCTTGGAGATACAACAAAGAGACAAGATCCTGGCTTTGCGTGTGAGCACAGGCAACTCTGCTGCCGCAACGAAGTGCAGAAGGGACTGCCTGGAGCCGGTGGGCTGAACAGCTGTGTGCAGGTTGAGGTTCGAAGCAAGTTTGCATCCAACGCAGTACCGGCCATGTTTTGCCAGTGCTCATCCAACATAGGGGTGCAGAGGTCTTGTGAGACGCGCTCTCCTTAAGAGACAGCAACCTTCGCTTTGCGCTCTCTGTATGTGGTGCTCGTAATTGCCTGGATCCAGTCCAAACGTCCGTTGGCGCAATTCAGCCAAGACGACTTGCTTAAGCAGATAGGATGCCGAATATGCTGCAGGAGCCTGTGAACACTGCGGCAAGAGACTGTGGCCCCTCGAACTTTTAAGACTGAATCCGTTCAGGCTCTGCAACAGCCTTCATGTACAGCTGGCAACGATTTGCTGGAACCCTCTCGCCGCGCTGGGTAGCGGGAGCTAGACTCCTCTGTTGCCACGAATTCTCCTCTCTGCTTCCTCGTGGAGGTCCGTGAAGCAACACTCTGCCACCTACTTGGACTTGGTAGGCTTGCTGGAGGCTCTGTGAGCAGAGAGACCTCTCTACAGGGAAAACATGAGATTCTCAGAGTTGTGGCCGTCCAGCAGTCGAACTTCCATCAGCTCGAACAGCCTGCCGCAGCCACAAAGCGCCGGACTCTGAGCTTCGGACGCTCCGTGAGACGCCTTTCAAAGGGCTGCGTATCATTCTCGAACTGCTGCAAGATCGCGTTGTTGGCAAGAGCCTCAAGAGAAGGCTCACTCAGAGCTGTGCTCGGCTCGACGGACAAAACGAGTCCTACTGCTGTCCGTGATCGAGAGATGCCTGCCGCTCCTGGAATAGGAGCAGTTGGTCGACCTGTCCATGATAAAGGTTATAAGTTATAACTGCGTTGACCATGGCAGTCGCGCCGGCCTCAGCTTGATTGAGCTCCAGAACTCCTTCAGACTCACCACGTTGAGTCTCCAAATTTCTCAGCACCTCGCAGTGGTCACAGCATGTGCTGAATACTCCTTCCTCTGTTTCAAGCACTGTCCTGCCTGCTGAGTAGAGACGAGTAGCTCCTGAGCTGCAACACGGGAGCATCCGTCCAGCTCGCCGCAGTTCTGTCGGCAAAGCTTGTTGACTTACTTTCAAGTCCAAGATGCAGTCTGCATAGCTACTTCTCTCTCCACGCGCTCGGCAAAGGCAACCTCGAGCTCCTGCAGAGTTTCAGCTTGCCATGGTTGCTGAAATTTACGGAAGCTTCAGAAGCAGTTTAGTTTGTGTGCTCACTGGCCTGCAGCTGGGCTTGCGTCTGCCCGATCTCGACGTCGAACTCATCGGGCAAATCCACCTCTTGGAGCTGTAAGCCTGCCCGCAGCAAATGCTTCAGTGACACATCAGCCTCTTCCAAGGTCTGAGTTGTCTGTTGCAGTGCCCCTTGCCTTTGATATTCGCTTGCAGACCTTTGTCCGGAAGTTGGAAGTTTCTTTCTAAGTCCTGACGGGTCACACTACTGCCGGCACACAAAACAGCCATTCTGAAAGCCTCCAGCATGGCGGCGATGATGATGGTACGGTTGGTGAAGTACATGTCAGCAGGGAAATGCGAACCTGAGCTCGAGTAATTCTCAAAAAAAAAGTCTCACGCCTCACGCTTTGATGTGCTCAGTTGCGGCCACTGCAGTTGAAGGGCATGTGCTAATGATTGCTGCGCGGGCAAACCGAACGAAAGCATCATCATAGCCCTCCTCACCCAGCAGGTAGTACAAGGGGGTCAAAGCCTGAGCTTCGGAAGAAGCGGACTCGCCGGCTCAGCTACAAAGGTAGTCTCACAGACAGGTCAACTTTTAGCAGTGCCTGCGGCTCGAGCTTCCACTGAAAGCTCACAGTGACCTTGGCATGCAACTGCGGTGAGGAAGCATCGAGACACGTCGAGACGTTCGTGCCTCGAAACATAGTCATAGAGTCTGTCGATTTGGGATCGGGCATACATCTCTAGCCCATCAGCAGAGCGAGCACGGATAGGAGGCTTGACGATCGGTGGAAAAGCACTCTGGGAAGTTGCCTGCGAGGGCACGACGCCGAACCGGGCGAACATGGATACACGTCACACGCGCACAAGCAGAGGCAAATGCACATGAGACTCAAACAGCATGCCGCGCCTGCACGCCTTGCGTGGAACTGGCAAAGTACATGGTCTGAAACGTCGATGGATATTCCAATAAACTGTTGCCCAAACCAATGAACCTGCTCAGTTGAAGGTTGCGACAGGCTAGCTGTTACTTCTTCAAGCATTCACGACGCTGCGCGAAGGTGAAGGCATGATGCTGCAAAAGCTTGGTCCGTTGAGGTCGTGGCTTCATTCCAGCTTCCGTCTCCTCAGGTGGTGGAACGCCGCTGACCCGGCTGTCAACACTTTCTAGCGGCTTGTGCCACGTGGACACTCGCTGCACGGACGCTGTACAGCTGCTTCCGTGCGCGGGGCGCGACAATCCCAAGTGCCACTGCTCGAAACAAGAAATTGTGAATCCATGTGCAGCATAGCCACAGGTTCATCCAAAATGCTTTGCGTTAGCCAAATCCTGCGGCACAGCATCGCATTTCACTCCCGGATACAACCGATCAACTGGAGGTCATCGGGTACAGTACCGACGTAATGGCACAGGCCGTAAGCATCGGACAAATTTACAGCATACTTCCCCTGTTCCATGGACCTCAGCCGCTCTGTCTTGAAAGGCTACACTGCGTGCACAGGCAGAGGAGCGGATACTCACGAGTGCTTGCGCCCAGTAGCCGCAAGGAGAGAACTGCAGCCTGAGAATCGCGGAGGTGTACAAAACATGAGCACAAGTCCTATGTTCACAACTGAGAAGCATGCCGCCCTTCCAAAGCACTGTCCTCCGACGAACTGGCCTAGCTAGCCCTTCTGCGTGCTAAGCTTGCCGCGACAACACCAAACACCAGCCAGAAGCAGCCTTGACTTTCAGCGGAATTACACCGGACATTGTACGCGCACGCACACACACTTGACACATCGTGTCGCAGGTCTGGTCAATCAGTGCATATTGCTGAAAGCTGTCAGGAGAAGTCAGAACATGCGATCTGAAGTACTGCCATAGGACAAACACAAATCTCTCATGTAAGACTGACATGTGCAGACCCTCACTCATGACTGTCGCATTAACAGACAAACTCTTGAACAGGAACTGAGCAAGAAACTGACCAATGCAAGCCCTCACTCATGACTGTCGCATTCACAGATAAGCTCTCAAGCTGCCACAAGCGTGACCCATGAGCAGCTTTATGCAGGTACAGGTTCACACGTCTGTGAGCCCATCCAGTCAACATCCATAGCTTCATTGGCGTGGCTAGGATGCGACTGCCACGCCCCCTGCTGCCTAACTCACTCACGTCTCTTGGAAACAGAGTTGGACACACACAAGCCCCGAAGGGCTCCGTGCAGTGTTGATGGTCGTTGCGCTGTTTTTCTCACGAATTTTTGCATCGAAACGTCTTGTTCTTGGGAGATCTAGGAGAGTGGGCTACGAAACTTCAGGAAACGCAGTCTGTACACTAAGTGTAATTCGACTTCGGCTTCTTCTGCATCAGAATCGAAGTACATGCAACACTGAGTTGCAGTTTGGTACGCAGCATTGGCCAATGACACGATACTCACTCGCAAACGCTCCTGTGCTAGGTCTACCACAGCACGCATCCACCGTTTGGAAATGCTGCCCAACATGGTGCAGGCTACGGCATTGATTTGAACAAAACGTATGGTGGTATGCAAAGACTGAAAACCCATGGTCAACTCAGCCGAGGAGGACAGCCGAAATTCTTGTATCCCACGATGCAAGAACGTGTACGCCACCATGGTGTCGGTTATGGGTTGTGCCTCTTCCGGGTCGTCATTTCGATCGAGGCGGGTAATGAATGTGATTCTGGCTCTGATCGGCAACAGGTACGTCAAGATGTTCTCGAGCACGTCAGAAGCGGCCCAATCCATGTTGTTCAGAATCTACAAAGCTTCCAGACTGCTTGATACAAAACTCTATTACATGTCTGATGAAAGCAACTCACAAAACCGCAGCACTTGCACATCCCTGACATGTCTCTCCGCACATTTCCTGCACAGCACTTGCACGTACCTCGCACATCCCTTGCACATCACTTGCAATCCGCTTGCACATCCCTTGCTCATCATTTCTCTTGACACAAAGCAGTGGTGGACTCTTTTTTTAAACCGTCACCGCTCTCTTACTTTCGGTCTAAGACGTACTGCACAAGTTTCAAAGTAGAAGAAAAACGCTTCCTAGGGCCTTGCTTTTCTTTAGCAATGCGTTCCCCATGTTGTCTCAGGAAATCGAGAATAAATTGGGCTCTGTTGTGGATGAAGAAGTCGTCACCAAGCACTCTCGTGCCTTCCATTCTGCGGCGAAATTGGGCTCTGGGTGCAGGACGAATCTTGATGCGCGCACCATCAGAACCTTCATCAATCATACGAAGCTTGCGTTTCCGTGGCGGGTCAATCTTCAGCATGTTGGTGTGTTCTGCAGCGGGACGGTTCGACTTTGGAAACTGAACTGATCGACCAGGGGACATTGACGTAGACTGTCGGCCGAGGAACGATGACACATTCGAACTCTCATGATCAAGGACGAAATCAGCCGAATCAGGATCACTGACCAAGGTAACACCTGATGCCAAAGCTGCACGTCGATCGTGTTCTTGGTCCGACACTGCAAAGTCTGACGAAAAGTCGGACGAGTGCACGTCCGATACAGAGGCAGCATCACTCTCAAAACTGGACACCGACATAATTTGAAGCTACCTGTACGTTACAAGTCTTTTTAGAACTGCAGAGTGCCTTGAGGACATGAGTCAAAACAGTGTCTGCAAAACATTCACAACACATGCTGCCGGCAGATCACTTGCATAACCCTTGCACATCCCTTGCGCATCACTTGCACGTCTCTTGCACATCCCTTGCAATACACTTGCAGCAACACTGGCACACAGAGTCTTCTTTGCAACTGCTCACGTTTCACTCTGAGACCTCAATCACTGCTGGGAGTGTTGGGGGCAACTCTGAGGATTCTTGCTGCTGGAGAGAGTTGACACAATGGGAAGTCACAGATTGAATGGAATGCAAATCCGTCAGCAGGTTGCCCACCACTTCGTTGGTCTTCTGAAGTTTCTGAAACAGTTCTGTGATGGCAGACATGACTTCTGCCATCTGCGACTCAGTGTCCCTGATTTGTGTGGTGAGCACGTCGAGTTGGGACTGTTGGATCTTTTGAACGGAGATAGCTTCTTCCCGAAAGTGACGAAATTCACCTCTGATTGTGATCAGCTCTTGTTGTGTGTAGGAAATCCAGCGCTGAAGAGGTGCCAACGGATCACACGCTGAGTTGCTCGACATTGGTGCAATGGGGCGAAACTTGAGCAGGATGCTGCTAAACTGTTCTGATATGCATTGCAACATGAATGAAGTGATACTCACAGCACTTGCATCGGATGCACGTTGTTTCCTCACTGCAAAGCTCACAGGTGCCACAGGTGCAAGCAAAGGTGCCGAACTTCTGTCACTCCGGACATACTTAGCTGAGATCAGACGATTGACTGCGTCGAAATCGGCGTGATTCACGCCTTCTGGTAGGCATGGGTTTGGATCTGACTGGAGTACCTGACGTAGCTGAAGATGTAGGAGCAGCCGACGACGAAGCGGTACTCGACACCAAAGGAGGGTCAGGCGCACGATGCACCAAGCTTCCTGGCAGTGCCGGGGGGGGAAGGACAGGTGCAGAGGCACTGGGTGGGGGGAAATTGGGAGGGGGAAGAGGAGGAGGGAGGGGAGGGGGAGGGAGAGGGGGAGGGCCAGGGGGAGGCAGGGGAGGGGAAGACGGGTTGTCAGTCACTGCGATCGGCACACTCCTCATTGCTGGCGAGGGAGGTGGAGGGGCATAGGGATGGGATCTGCAATTGCCACTGGACGAACGTGATCCTGAAGCTCCACTACCGCTGGGACGTTCCTCACGCAGAGTTGCTCTATCCCTCTCATCCAGACGACGCAACTCTTGCTGCAGCATTCTTTCTGTACCTTCACGCACAAATGCTGTCAATTGAAGTACAAGTGCTTGTCGAAGTTGAGGTCGTGATACAAAGTTGAGCAATCTCACACGCGCTGAATGAGTGAGCGTTCTCAAGAACTCATCGATGCTGGGATCCGAAGGTGGCACCGCCGACATGCTTGCTTTCAAGGATGTTGTCGTCTCTTAGCCAAAAACACTGCGACGTCGACAGCTGCAAGTCTCTCACAAATAAAGAACTCAAATGAAAACATGCTGCATGTGTGTCCGCTGTCAACTATCAACTGACTGACTCAGACACTCTTTTACCGTTTCATCAAGGCTTCACACAGGTGATATGAGTATCCAAGATTCGCTAACCACCGCACAAAAGTGTGGACAGCTACTTCAGCTTGACACGTTGGCCAAGTGTACTTGCGAATAAGGGAAATTCTCGACTTCGCGCCTGACACCAGCAATCTATCGCTACCTGCACTCATGGGATGTCGAACTTGCCAAAGGAACTTTGGCTGGAGATAGTAAACAGTTCGGTTTCGGACATCGATGTCAAATCCCAAAAAGTGACCATCACCGACAGTTTCAAGTACAATCGGAGGACCATAAAAGGTCTCCTGGCTGAAGACCTGAAAAGGCACTGTTTTATGCACTTCGGTGGGTGCAATCACCAGTCTGTTGTCCACATATCTTGCGAGAAAAGTGGAAGGGAAACTCGAGATCTGCGGGAACATTGCTGCCCAACCAAGCTCAGTCATCACCACCGGAAGGGAAGAGAGAACAGGACTAATTTGGTTACCAATTGACGTGCCATCAACTTGTTTCCACACTCTATTCAGCGCAACGAACAAGCCGCACTCAAAGCTGAGGCGAACAATGGTGACCAAGTCGTAAGGATCAATGGTCTTCCAATCGAAGTGCCGACGAATATTGGAAATCCTCCCATGAATGGAACGAAAATGTTTGCTCTTCTCATTGATGCAAACCGACAGTTTAACATCAGGGTGTCTGACAGTGAACATACGAACCAACATCTCCACTGCTTCCAGAATACGACTTTGGGGCACCGAGTTAAAGAACCCGACAAGATCGTCATTGAGCAGTTCGAGTTCAGTGTCCAACGAACAATGCTTGAACACTTGATGAATGTGATGCCAAATCTGAGGAACACTGCGTGACAATGAACCAGGCCATACTGTGTTGACCATTTGGTCAATACAGATCGCTGCGGCTCTAAGAATAGGGCCCAAGGCTGTATTCTTGTAGCTGATGATTGTTCGTCCTGACTTGAAGGACTTTTTGCGTTTGAGAAAGATCTGCCCCACAGGCAAATTGGCATCCAACTTGAATCCCCAAGGGTACTTGCGAACCAATGAAGGCGGAATATGCGCACACAGAAACAGCTTTGCTGACGAAACGGACATTGGCATGGCTCTGAACACCTTGACATCTGACCATACACGCTGGCAGGATTGGAAGTAGAATCTAGGGCAAAAGACCATAAGATGCGTTGACTCGTGATCGGCGAGGTGAATCACCCAATCTGTACATACAATGTCCTTCAGCTGCAGCGCATGACCTTCCTGAAATTTCGGGCATTGGCACATATGACGAAGATGGAAGTGCCACTCATAATGAATGAACCGCTGCCACATGGGGAGGGTATGCAATGGAATAAAATGTGTCTTGCACCAAATCTTGTACGCGGAGGTCGCCTGCTTCATGTACTTGACTTTTGATGGAAAGACAAGGGATTTAGAGTTGGCCTGAGCAAGTTCTCTGAGAACCGGTTGGCGAAATGACAGCGTCTCGAGGCCAGTAGCCACATGTCCATCCACCAAATCCACATTAGGGTGCTGCTGCTGAAACTGTTGGCATCTGCATGGAAGTTGTTCAACTGTTATCTCAGCAAGCTTCTTCTCCCACTCAAAGTGATTGTGAAGAATAGAGCCCAGTGATTGGGGAGCAGACTCTCTAGGCGTCCTGGAGGGAAGGTGAAACGGAATGCAAATGCCTTTGAACTGCTGAATGGTATGAGACAAAAACGAGGAGACATGGGAAGCAAAAGAGGGATGAGACAGAAACGGTAAAGTGACGGACTTGTTGTGCCTGGGTACGGAGCAGTTACGAAACTGTAACGCAGATTTGAGCAACTGTACCACCCTAGATCTGAGAGGTTGCTCCATGATCTTGGCCATCCTGAACATCGCGTACAACTCTAGCACTGACACTTTGGCAGACCTGACAATTTTTGCAGCAGAGAAAGATGCCGAGGTCAGCGACGCCAAGTCGTACAGAAGTGACCATGCTTGACTTTTGTCCATCAAACATCGAGTCGGAGTACTTGTTGAAGCAGCACGTCTTCGAACTTTTGCCCAAAGCCTGGAAAACAGTGAAACATTCTTAAGAGAAGGACGTGGCCTGAGTCTCTTGAATCCCAATGCTGACTTTATAAAGAAGCGATCAATGAACGGTGAATTGAATCTGGGCTGCCATCGATCAATGAGTACATGCTCTTGCACCCAGGCTTGTTTGTAGTCATCATGAACTGAAAGACAAAGTGTAGAGAAGTCGAAGTAACTGCCAAGCGAAGCCCAAATGCGAATAGCAGGTTCAACTTGAACATATTGCTCACGGAGAACTTGCTTGAGTTTGGACTGACGGTTGAATTTACGCTTCGAAATAGTGATTGAGGTGCTTCCCACATACATCCATCGGTCTCGTTGCTTGAACGACGAACGGGTACTCCAAGACACGGGAGCTTTCAAATAAACTGCAAAAGGACGCTGAAACCGTGTGAATGTATACTCAGACGGTGTAACTCCAGCTTTCTGCAATTTTTCAAGCAGCCGTTGCTCTGGCGAAGTTCCCCTGGAGTAATATCCACACACTCGTTTTGAGGGTTGGATCCTTGGGGGCTGGATCAGGGGGGTTTGAAGGCCAAAACCAATTTCCTCAATAGTGCAGTTCAATATACCGATTTAAGGTTTCAAGCTGTTGTAGTATTAGCTTATTTATGTATTTTATTAGGAATTTCAGTGCCGGGGGCACGGCCGTTGACCAAAACATTTTAAAGCACACTGGGAAGCCAGCGTGAGGAAACCCTTTTTTGCCAAACATTTTTGCATTTGTCCAAGCCGGATGTATTGAGCGATGGTGTTCGCTTCTGTCCAAGCCGGATGTGTTGGAAGCTGAAACGTGGTCCTTTGTCACGTGCCACTGCTTGGTTGGCTTGGTTGCTTGGTTGGCTTGCTTGGCTTGCTTGGCTTGCTTGGCTTGGTTCGACTCGCCCTACCCATCCTGCACGCCCAAGCTCAGAGTGGTCTTAGAGACCGCTCCAGTCGGGCTCGGACCACGTGAGCAATGGGTCCTTGATCCGTGCGGGACAGCGTCGCTGGCCGGGCGCTGGGGATTTACTCTGTGTGCTGCTCGCCTGTCCAGCCAGGTGGTGTGTCCGCCGCGGGGTGAAATGCACACAGATTGCAGGGAAGGCCTCGCTACTATTAATAAATACTATGCCACGTACCCACACCACGGTCGAAATATTAACTTCGATCACTGCTGCTTGCCGGCATGGCCCCGCATGGCATCTTATGCTGTGCCTCATTGACAGGTCTTCAGTAACCGGCGCGTTGCGCAGCGATTCCGGTGCACTCGATGACGAGCATGACCTGTCCTCTTGCGGGCCGGTATGCAAGGCAATCGGATTTCAGCGCTCCGCATAGGGCAAAGACGGCGCATACTCAGCAGGGTGACCCCATCTTGGCCGAATGGGGGTGGCATTTAAAGAAGTCTCCAGTCCGCATGACTGTCAGAGCACACTCGTGTTTGCAAAGACGCTGGGGAGGCCGTTACTGTGTCGGCATGGCATTGCTTGGCTTGGTTGATTCGATTCTGCAGTGGCATCAATTCTGGTAGCATCAATCAATTGTGGTAGTCAGCATGGCATTGCTTGGCTTGGTTGATTCGATGCTGCAGTGGCATCAATTCTGGTAGCATCAATCAATGTCAATGGTGGTAGTCAGCATGGCATTGCATGGCTTGATTGCTTCGATTGTTGCGGTGGCATCTGATTCGATTTTGCGGTGGCATCAATTCTGATACCATCAGTTCTGGTAGCAGCAACTGTGGTAGTCAGCATGGCATTGCTTGGCTTGGTTGATTCGATTTTGCAGTGGCATCAATTCTGGTAGCATCAGTTCTGGTAGCATCAATTTGTCAATTGTGGTAGCAACAATTGTGGTAGCGCTAATTGTGGTAGCATGATTTGCGGTAGTATAACTATTGTGGTAGCATCAATGGCAAGGTCTGCCTGGCATGTTTTGACAGAGCCGGGGGGGGGGCAGGGCTGGCATGAAATTTGCATTTTGCCAGGTGAAGTCGTTTCAGAAGGCATGTGAGTGATATTTGCGCGGAAGGCTCAGTGAGTGTGTGTGTGTGTGTCAGCTTGCTTGGTGATTGATTGTGAGCCCCTTGTAACCTAATGCTGCAGTTCTGGCTCAAGTGGTCTGCCTGGCATGTTTTGACAGAGCCGGGGGGGGGGGCAGGGCTGGCATGAAATTTGCATTTTGCCAGGTGAAGTCGTTTCAGAAGGCATGTGAGTGATATTTGCGCGGAAGGCTCAGTGAGTGTGTGTGTGTGTGTGTGTCAGCTTGCTTGGTGATTGATTGTGAGCCCCTTGTAACCTAATGCTGCAGTTCTGGCTCAAGTTGTGCTATGTCGAGTGTGGCCCTCCAGCATCTCCCTGAGGAATTGTGTCTCGAGGAGCAGGGCCAGGATCTCCGGAAAGCACAGCAAGCAATCTACTTGCTCTATTTGCTCTGCCCGAGAAAGGCTGGTGATCTTGTGACACCTGCAGTACATTTCAGACAATTTCCAATTGAGAATAATTTGCTACCTGACATGTCATTGTTTCAATGCAACAACATTTGAGGAGATCTTTCAAACGGGGAAGAGACGGCATCCAGAAACCAGAAGCCTGGATTCTGTCAGCCTGTAACAAGAACGTTAGAGAGCACTTTGGCAAAGATTGATGCAGCCCTTTTTTTTGGCGCTTAAGCTTTCATCATTACAATTCCGTGTTCATTCGAGGCACAATCAAAGCTTGGGGATAGTATACAGCCAATTCGATGTCGGGAACTACGCCAGCAAGAAAGCCGCAGACGCCTCAACGAAAAGTTCCGGTGACTTGGGGCGGGGCAAAGAAGAAGACGACTCGGACGATTGGGGACGCAAGTGGAAGGACCCCGAGAGAAACAAGAGACCACGAACCGGCTATTGATGCTACTGATGACGATGTGAGCTCTATTGACAACCCGAGCTCTTCGGCAGCTGCTTTCTGCTCCAACACTTCGAGGTCAGTTTTCCTGGGCGGCAGAACCTACGTTTGGCCGAAGAGAGTGGTGATCGTTGGTTATGGGGTTGCCCACCATGGAAATCGTCCATCACCTCAGATGGCAGACTTGTTGGAGAGGTTGGACAGGGAATGTAACTTTTCTAACAAATGGGAGGTTCGCTTGCAGCAGTCAATGCACGTGTCGAAGCTTCATGACATTTGTACATTTTTCATTCATTTCAGTTTCACTCAATTGACAATTGAGGGCAGTGACAGTGACAGTCATGGATGGAAGCCAAGGGAGGCCGAAGGAGGAAGGTTTGGCAGAGAATGTGGCCTATACCAGCATATCATGGAACAGGTGCCTGGTCGAACAGGTGTTGCTTCATGAATCGAGTTGTATAATAATTAATTTTAATTTTAATAAGAATTCACCCTAATGACCGAGGTGTATCGTCATCCCGCAGCGCTCAAGACGCTCCACTTCATCCTCAATTTTCCCGACAAGTTGCTCAGGCTTCTCGAGTCTTTGAATGCTGAAGGTCTTGGAGGTTTTTTTTAGGTTCAGGGACTAGGATAATTATAACCCTCCTATGTGGTCCTTCAATTGTCAGGATCTGCTGTTCGGCGGGATGGCACAGGACGTGTGCCATGATTGCGTTGGTCATGGCTCTCTTCCAAGTCGCTGTGCTGAACTGACTCATTGGTCCAGGTGACACTCAATTGTCTAGTTTTTGTAAGTATATCAGCTGTCAGTGCAGGTCTGTGGCATCGAATGCGTCGCATGGTTCGACACTTTAGTCCAGAGGCACAGAAAGGAAGATTACAGAGCCATCGCTGCCGATCAACAGCACATTATCGACTTCGCCAATGGCCATCACGTGTCGCTGAGCAGCTTCAGATTTTCGAATGTTGTTTTGAGGTTGTAATATGTAAATATTTAAATGCAATCCATGGTTCTGCCAAAGTGTGCATCAGGAAGCAGAAGCATCTCCTGCCGTCCATTGGTTGGTCGTCGGATCAATGGCAGGCAGCATTGCAAAATGCTTGGACCACATGGACCGACCAATTTGCAAATCAGACTGATTGGGCTTCCATTCAGATGTGCCTGGACTCGAATTCCGCATTGATTTGATTTGCAGTCTGCCCTGTAGTGCCAACACGTACCACTTTGACTCAGGAACTTGAAAACAAGAATGGAGAAGGACAAGCAGGAACATCCCGTGGACCTACCTGCCACGACATTTCAGAAGCTTCAGAAGCGAAATCAGAAGACGAAGTCAAGAGGAACTGCTGCAGCAGCAGCAGCTGGGAGCAACACTACATTTTCGCTTCAGCTTCAAGAATAAATAATAACATTTCAGTCACAATTGACATCCTCAATTGAGTGTGTGTGTGTGTGTCGTCTTCAATGCAAAGCATTTGAGGTGCTGCCAGATGCCAAAAGAGCACGAACTGCTCCGCTTGAGATCCCGGAGACAGATGTCGATGACGCCACAAGAGGGGGTGGTGATCCTGCATCCTCCAGTTCTGCTACTCCGGCTTTTGCCAGGCCACCAGTGCCCGCTCCAGAGTGGACCAATGATCCAAAAGCATCACCAGCAAAAAAAACAAAAGCCAGCGCAACAGCATCAACAGACAAGCCAGGGGCAGGACCAAAAGCAGGAGCACCACCAAAAGCAAGACCGCCAGCAAAAAAATTGGCATCAGCAGAAGTAGGGGCAACGGCAAAAACAAAGCCAGCACCTCTTACGAAAAGCATGCCTGCAAAGCCGAAAAAGCCGGCTGCAAAGCCGCCAAAGCCGCCAGTGGTGGTTGAGGTTGATTCTCCAGAGGGTGTGCCGGAACCGAAAGATCCGCCCAAGTCTCGTCCGTTACATCCAAGGGATGCACGTCTGGCAGCAACACATCCAGTTCAACCTGCCTTTCCTCCGCCGGCGCCAGCAAACCCAACACTTCCGATGATGACGGCATGTGAGATGGCTGTTGGGGAATGCTTTCAGACATTCCTAGGTGGTGGTGCTGCACTGCCGAGCAACAGTTCAGCTCGATCTTCAATTGAGAACATGGTGTCGAGTTTGGCGAATGCTGTGTGGGAGAGGCTGCAGCCAAAACTTGTGGAACTTCAATTCATGTCAACACTTGAGCACAGTGTTCCACTGGCACCTGCCGGTGCGCTGGCGGACCTCACAGCGTGGAATCCGAGTCTTCCTGAGAAGTCGGAGCCCTACAAGGCTGAGCAGGAGCAAATCGACCAGGAGGCGGAAGAGGAGGAAGCAGAGGAGCACGATGAAGAAGTAGCCCCTACCATCGACAGAAACCCTGTGATGCAGCCTGGCAGGGATTTGCATGCAGTTTACAGTGTTGTATTGTTTATATGAAACAGTTGAGGCTGGAGATCTTGGAGGACTACTATATCCCTGAAGATGTCAAGGACCAGTTCTTCCACGTGGCCACCCATCACGATTTCCCATTGCAGCGCCAGGTCAAGCTCATGCCGCTTGAACTGTTCATTGGTTCATTGTGCACCATTACATCCCTTTAAGACTCAGACTCACATGAATCAATCAATATCTGTAGTGCCAAGGATGAACATGCTGATGCGCCATGGTGAGAGACAACAGAGTACGAGCTGGCTGAGACAATGTGTGGGCAACTTGTCCTTGTTCGGGGACAGTGCAAGTCCTTAAACTCAAATGTGGTGAAGTAGTGAGCTTGTGCTGGCTACAGGAAACGAAATGTCCCAGCCACACCCGCCATCCGCTTCGACAGAGCGGCCGCCACTGGAACTGTTCGACCCGACTTGAAGTGAGCTGACTGCCCGGCTGACTGAGCTGAAAGCTCCAATGAGATGTTGAGCTTTCATCCATGGCACTTTCTGGTGCTCGTACACTAAGTACCATACTCAGCTGGTGATTTGGTTGAGTGAATCTACTCAGCTGATTCCAGCTCTTCTGATTGGTTCATTCTCCTCGACTCACACAGACTCTGACAATTCCGTGTCAGTCAGTTTGAAGTTAATTCATGCTATCACCCAAGCACACACACACACACAGAAACACATAATATAATATCATATCATACAGCTTCCAATGTGCTCAGGTGCTGGAGTTCCTCGAGTTGCAGGAGGCAGTGACATCGATCTCACTGGTGAGTTGTCGATGAAAATGTTGTGTTAGTCAGTCGTCTGGTCATAGATTCATGTTTTTGCAGCTGTTGGTGTCAAAGTTCAGAACTGCTCCGAACAGTAGTTACACTTTGGATTCCCATGCTACTGGATGAACACTTTCACAATTGAGTCTCAATTGTCACAATTGCAGCATTTTAGAATTGAGAGGTGGCTGCTGAGGCCAAACGCAAATAGCATTTTTTCGCATGTGACTTTTCCTGGTGGCGATGGAGTGTCCTTTTTGCAAGCGTTGCCTGGGTCATTCATACTGGAGGAAATCCCAGTGGTACCAGAAAACAGCTGAAACGCCAATTCGGCACTACTTCAATTGTTGCCGTGACTGTAGCAATGTCCTGGAGAACCTGTATGTGGATCCACGTGAAGTGCGGTCGGCAACAATATTTGTGGCCCAGATGATTGATCTTTTGAGAGCAGATTCAGGCCAACTTCAGCGCAGGTTTCGGAGTGTGTTCCAGGGCTTGGCTGACTACCCATCACAATTTCGAAAACACATATCTCACGGAGGCTGCCTGTACTACAATGGGCAACCGCATGATCCTGGGAATGCGTTATACACAATGGCGTTGGAGTTGCTTCTGCCTGGATTTCGCAGAGCCTATCCTTGGGGCGAAGAGAAACTTGGAGACCTGGTTGAGGGGCTTCTTTGGGTATGGTCTCCGGAATTTTTTGCCTCGGAGGACTTGCAGCGCAAGGCGGATCAGACCAGGAAGCATTATTACAAGAACATCAAGTGGCTTCTACATTGTGCCGAGCCGGCAATTACACGAGATTTGACGATGATCGGATTCTTGCATGGGTGGTTTTCATCTGTTTTCATGCTTTCGAGAGCCACTGGCTACACACAACCGTTCTCAAACGTGGAGGAGCTCCTTACTTTTCGGGATTGGACCCCTGAGAACTCTTGCCCAAACAAAAAAATGCGGGCAGAATTGGAAGCAATGGCTCTGAAGTTGGACGAGGTTCTGATGCAGTCGTCAGAGTCTGAGGAGTCACTGGACCCTTATCATTGTAAAGCAGATGAGGATCTAGAGGATGAAGACCCAGAGGAAGACAAAGTTCCCGAAAATGAGGATATAGAGGATGAGGACGAAGACGAAGCCCATGCAATGAGTGATGATGAGCCAATGTACAGACATGAAGTGTGTGACGAAACATCAGACTCAGAGAACGAATACTTACACATGCTGTTGGAACAGTCCTCTGAATCCGAGGACGAGCACGATCCGGCCTGAAACTCTGACTCCTCGAATCGGTGTCGAGTCCTTTTGCCAATTAGGTCACTGACACTGACAATGCGCCTACCTCTGCCTCTGTGACTCAAAACACACAATTGATTTATTGTGATGACAGTTTCGTGCACAATGAAGTGACAGTGTTGTACACAATTAATTGAGAGTTTGCTTGACTTGCAGATTCCTTATAAAAACCTGATGGTGCTGTACAACTCTATGAACCATCAGAGTGCAAAAGGAAACAGTGTCATGGGCACAGCAAAGTCATCCAGTGAAACTTTGCCTGACAAATCTGTGTCAGTGCATGAGTGGGCAACTGGCATGGCACATGTTGCGGTTGAAAGCCAAGCCAAGAAATGAACAATTCTTCAATTCTGTCAGGTTGTTTGCGACAAAGAGAACCATCACCATGCAGCCGCCTCAGTCTTCAGTGAAAGCCTCTTACATCCAGTCTTGGAATGGTTTGCCTGCTGTTAGAATTGTCTTGCTTCAGCTGCAGCCATTGTCCCCCAAGATCAATTTGGTTTGAAATTTTGATTGACGATCATGTCGAATCCCAAGAAGGAGGGCTATGTGGAATCCCTTCAGTGCTATGTGGACGAAAAAAGGTGCCTCAGCTGCATGCTGTTCCACTTTGAAAGCTACCTGCCGGCATGGGACTACAAGCGCTTGGAGATGATCTCGCACGACTGCAAATGTGATGATGTGGTTTTGGCGGAGTCCAAAGGCAGTGTGTCAGAGGAATCTGCAACCTGCAAAAGCCAGTTGCCGGTCAAGCACTGATGTTTCACCGATGTGATTCGCACAGGACAAATTTGAATTAGTAATTATTCTGCCATTTGCAGATCACTAGCTGCAATTGCAGGTTCCAGAAGATTCCAGCAAGTTTCGATTGGGGGAAAAAGCTGTGGGAAACCTGAGCTATTGCCGAAATTGTCCTTTGTCCAGTGATGCTTGTGGAAATGAATTGCATGTCCATGAATTGTGTCACAATTGTCGTGTCTCAGATCAATTGTGAAGCGCTGAGAACTGGACGGTTCTACATCTGGAGCAAGGAAGGATCTTGAACAGTAGCAACTCAATCGTTGATTGAGTCAGCGGATAGCTCCAGTGACAATGGGCTGGACAGTTTCAAGGAAACAGCAGAATCATGCAAAGGGGCCGTAGCCGGAGCAATTCGCCCTTGCAGCCGCCGTTGCCGCCGCCGTTTAATTATGATAATTTCAATTGGCGTCGCTTTTCCAGGAGCAGATCCAGCAGCCCTCGAAGCCCACTCCCCCCGTGGTCCGAGTCCAACCGATCCGACACGCCGGAGAGACTGCGCATGTATAACGGAAGAAACAGGCTTCGTTTTTACAGGACGAATCTCAATGGTTACGTTTTGTCCGGCTGGGAGGAGGAGCGCATGAGACGACTCAGGGCAAACAATCCGCCAATTTTGCCACAGGAACGCCCCATATTGATCGATCATGTTTTGCATTATGATGTCAATCGTCCTCTTTGGAGGCACGAGTATCCGTGGCAACCAGTGCGATGGCGAATCAACCGCCTTGACCGCCATGACGATATGAACAAACAAGAGGGTGCAATGTCGGTACACCATCTAGTGAATTTGCAAGATGGTTACTATTGGCTTCATGTGACTCACGAGTTGCTCACTGTGGACTGCCTTTGCAATTTTCGGACAACTTGCCGTCGTGCTCGCAGATGCTGGGTTATGAGTGAACCGGAGCTGGTCAGGAGGTGGATGCGGCACTGCCTCAGGACACTCGTTCACTCTCAGAGGAATATCGATTATGTTCGAAGGCTGGAAAGAGCCGACAGCTGGGTTGTGCTCCAGAGCAACATGTGGGACGAAGCACAAGAGTACGGGGTAGAGTTTGCTTCATATATCATCCACGCAAGTCGTCGCAGCTATTTCCATCGGAACGAGCACTTTTCCCTGACCCGCCCGACCCATCAGATTCTGCACATTCCTGGCACGCGCGGTCGGCGTGTTTTTCCTCCAGATGAACCGCAGGAAGAGCCTGCATCAGATCCTGACAGTGCGGCTGAGAGAGAGCTACGTGCACATCGTCCGGAGGAAGAGCCTGACACAGATCGTGACAGTGTGGATGAGACAGATTTAGATGATGGATGGCGGCTCTGGCGGGAAGAAGCCAGACGACTGCAAGTGAACAATGACAATTGAACGACAATTGAGTTTCACTGACTGGGACTGACAAGTCTGGAAATGAAGTCCCCCAGTTTTTGCTTGGCCTTGGCTGAGAAGACTTGACTCAATTGTGTTACACTCCCCAATTGTGGAAACACTTCAGCAACATTTAGCTCCTGCTGTGGTCTGAGGCGAACCAGCTTGAGAAGAGCACTTGGCCGGGGCCCAGAACTCACAACTGTTGTGTTTGATTCATATATTGCATTTGATCTGCTGTCTAAGTCTATTCAAGTCCTGCAAGATTGGTGGTGTGGACCTCTGTCTGGGTTTGTTTCACATGTTGTCAGTTCCTCTAGAGAATCTGATGGTGCTGTTGAGATTGCTCCAAAAACCATCAGAGCATCACAAGAGGAAACAGTATGGGCAGTCATCCAGTGGGACTTTGCCTGACTAAACAGTGTCAGTGCAAAGAGCATCATCTGGAATGGCACAGCTCTCCTTCAAGGTAATGAGTGCAATTGTCCTGCAGGCTTCTTCCGACCTGGACACCCAGAAGCTCTTCTTCGCCGTGTCCTAAGCAGCCAAGCCTAGTTCAGACTGTCAAACCCGGATGCATGTTGGCAAATTGTCTTGGGAGCTGTCAGGCTCAGAATGCAGTTTCACAATAGTTTTCGAAGTATCACATGACATGACTGAAGCCATGTTGAAACAGCGAAAGCGAAAGGCTGCAGAAGCGGGTCTGACCTTTGCCGCACAAAACTTTCGGGTGGATATTGTTATGGATCCTGATTGGGTGAACAATTTCCAAGGATATTCGAGTCACTTGGTGGTTTCGAGTACTGACTTGATCGACCGAGTCAAGTACAAGATTGCAACAGAGCTCTGGACTATTCACCACAGGTGGCTGAAGCCGGACACATTCCATCTTGTACAATGTGAGATTCATCTGCCATACTACTTTCCGGTGACAAGCTATGCCACAGGTCATGTTGTGAGAATTGTTCGTAGTAATCCTTAGATTGACAAGGTTTCACTGCCACTGATGAATGTCTGTGTGTGCAAAACAGAATTGGCAGAACAGTGTAGTTCGGCAAATTGTGCATGTCTGCAGATGTGTTCGAGTTAATAGTCGTGCAGCTCGGCAGCAGAAGTCTGGCCCTACCAAGAGGGGTGACCACCCGCTCCAGTCACCCTTTCACACCGCTGGCCGGGTGTGGGGCACCCAGGGCCTGTGCTAATAAGCACAGCACTGCTGTGGCCAACAGGTTGGGGGTGCAACCTGAGCAGGACAATGAGCTAATGTGCTTGCTGGCAGTGCTTCCACAATGAGTGTGGGAACCCACACCGTGGCGGCCCTTGGGTTAGTTTGGGAGGCCGTTCTGCATGATTATTAAGTCTGGCTTATTGGTATTCATTGTGTCCCAATAAATAATGCAGTGTATAGTCTCCTGTTCAAATTTCTTGACCTGCCGGTAATGCTTTGGTATGTGAGTGGAATTGAACCATTCTGCAGGTTTGTGGCTTCAAGCGTATTGCCAGTCCTACTTAGTGAGCACAGCATGTCGCAACATTCAGTGGAGAGGGTTCTGGAGAGGAGAGCAGAGCGTGCCGACGCTCTTCTGCGGGTCTTGGCGGAGGTGGCGACAGAATCTCCTGCGTCTGAGTCATCAGCTGTGTCATCGAATAGCCCGGGCTTTGTTGAATTTGGCAACAACCCACAATTTTGGCGATTGCTGAGTGAGTTCATCACAAGCACTGATGAAGCCATTATTTCCTTACGGAATCGTGTCACACAATTGGAAGCAATTGTCAGCTGTGACACAGCATCTCAACGAGATGAAGTTCAATCTGATGTTCATCTGAGTGAATGAACTTGGACCTTGCAGAGGTTTCCAAAACACTTCAATGTTTCTTTTCAGTCACTTGCTTGCGCAGTGTGGACCAGACCAGGAGAACAGTTCCAGAGAGAGTGTGTGCGTGTTTGTCAAAAAGTCTGTGATGTGTACAATTCTTCAGGAAGATGTGCCATGCTTGATCGGAGACCAGTTGAGTGCTCTCAGAATGTTAAATAGGACACTGTCACCTGTCGGTCTGTGCTGATTCGCAGCATTACTATTTGTCAAGTGAGTCAGTGAAGCTTCTTTGCAATAGGGCTACTTGCTGCTGCTGGTTCGCCCATTGCAATGGGGAACCGATTTTGTCCACACCGAGCAGGAGCTTCTTTGTCTCCCGGTGGTCATCGCGATTGTGGAGGAAGCTGTTTGTTCAATTGTGAGATGCACGATCAACCTTGCATGAGAACAAAATGGGGACACCAAGTCCATTATTGCACACTGTGCATAGTGGATTGGTACAACGAGACGGATATAAGGCGTACCACCCTTGACGACGTCAGACGGAGGTCCACAGCTGATTCCCAACAACGTGGTGAATTAAATGGAGAAGGTGATGAGGATTGATTCCGTTTCACTGATTCTGCTGGCATCTTGTGGCATTGCTGGCAAAACATCTCTTTGTGTTGCAAGGCTTCACATCTTTGCCAGTGCTTGTGATTTGTAAATCCCTGTTATCCAGAGCTTTGTGTGATAGACAGACAAGCCCTGCACACAGATTTGCATTGTGGAGCTGGGTGTGTGTGTGTGTGTGTTCTTTTCCTAAATGCGCCCGCACTTGTACTAAGGAGATGATGCAAATCGTCAGTGGGCCGGCCCCCAGCAAAACAGATTGAATGTACAGCATGTTGTGACAATTCCAAACATGATTTTCAGTGGATGCTGGCTTGTTCTGTTTGATGTTTTTGTCATCGGTGTGCTTCATGTCAATGTCATCACTCGCAATATCACAATGTTCCTGCAGTGTTTTGGTTCAAGAGGAGGAGCACTCTTTGTAGCAAGTCGAGCTGCAACATGGGCGATGAGGCAGCTGCCCAGGAACGCCGACTGGCCAAACTTTGGCGGATGAACAAGCGATTGATCGATGACTCGGCTCCACTTTATGGCTGTGTCGGTTTTGACTTGATGAGCTGCCTGGTTCCACGCCCAATGCTTGGAGAAAGAAAACAAGACTGGGAGGATAAGGTCTACAACTTCAAAGCGCTCATGAAACTCAATCCTTCCGCCTCGCAGCTGATGGGGCTTGTCCTCCATGCTGCAATATTGGCAATGCTTGCACAGCAATGATTCTCAATTTGTAATTCGATCAATTCAGCCAGCTGCCTGATTCGTGACCAAAACAATTGTGCAGATGCCCATTGAGAGTTGCATGTGAGCTTCACTGTCATGTTCCACCTTGCAGACAAGTTGAAGAAAGCAGCAGACGTGGTGTTGCATTGCACAGTCATGTGGTTCCATGATGACTGTGTTCGGAGAAAGAGTCTCAGTCCTATCCTTGTCTCGTTCTGAATTACAACTGACAAGTGGATGAAGGAGTTGTGATGGTGGTCTCGGCTGTGACCAAATACATTTGTCATAATTCCAACCAATATTTGATGTATTCAACACCTGCAAGACAGGATGTCAAAGTGCATTTTGACAACAGTTCCAGCACAACTGGATGCATTTCGTCTGTCATTTCGGTTTGCTTGCAATGCATTTCGGATCCAAAACGGACGTCCAAACTTTCATTTCAAATGCATTTCCAGCTCACAGAATGCAGATGCTGGATGCATTCAACATGTGCCAGACAGCATCTCAAAGTGCATTTTGACAACAGTTCCAGCACAGCTGGATGCATTTCGTCTGTCATTTGGGTTTGCTTGCAATGCATTTCGGATCCAAAACGGACGTCCAAACCTTCATTTCAAATGCATTACCAGCTCACAGAATGCAGATGCTGGATGCATTCAACATGTGCCAGACAGCATCTCAAAGTGCATTTTGACAACAGTTCCAGCACAACTGGATGCATTTCGTCTGTCATTTCGATTTGCTTGCAATGCATTTCGGATCCAAAACGGACGTCCAAACTTTCATTTCAAATGCATTTCCAGCTCACAGAATGCAGATGCTGGATGCATTCAACATGTGCCAGACAGCATCTCAAAGTGCATTTTGACAACAGTTCCAGCACAACTGGATGCATTTCGTCTGTCATTTCGGTTTGCTTGCAATGCATCTCGGATCCAAAACGGACGTCCAATCCTTCATTTCAAATGCATTACCAGGTCACAGAATGTAGATGCAGGATGCATTCAACATGTGCCAGACAGCATCTCGAAGTGCATTTGACAACAGTTCCAGCACAACTGGATGCATTTCGTCTGTCATTTCGGTTTGCTTGCAATACATTTGTAGTCCAGAAAAGCGTGCACCAATTTGATTTCAATGCAACATCGGCCCGCCAGAAATGCATTTCGAGGAAGTGTTCAATGCATTTACATTCTCGCTGAACCTGTCTCAAATGTGCACATCGTTGTCGGCAGACCTGCATTTGCATCATTCCAGAAGGACTGGCTGATTGCCAAACACTCTTAAAAGCACGTGTTCTGCTTCAATTCTGGTTTCAATTCTGAAACCAATGCATTTTGTAGTCAGCTTCTTTGCATGTGCGTGGGGGATTGATCTCGACTTGGTTGCTGCTCTCCCCACCAGAGCTGTAATGAATGTAGGTGTGGCTGGCTAGCACTCTCCACAGACTGGACCCTGTCTCTCCCTCTTACTTCCACACGTGCGATCCTATGCAGGCAGAACCGGCGGCCGTTCCTTTTGCACTCACTGCCGGCGGCGGTTCGTCTGTGCAACGGGATAGCTCTGATTGCTCAGGATAGAAGACACATATAGCACTTAGCTATGGGCATTGACTTGAGCCAAACGTTGCGTTGGCGGTCACATAGAAAGGTAAAGATGAGGGATGCGTAGCATGCCCCCTAGAGTCGAGGGACGCGTAGCGTGCCCCCTTCTCTTGCACTTTACACGGTCTTGCTCACAGCTCTTATAGTGACACCTTAGAACTTGACAAGGCATCGCAGTCCGTTCGCACCCCCCATGAGTTGCGTCTCCGACGCTGCTCACCCGGAAGATGGCACGATAGGAAACAGAAAATGTTCCGCCGCAACGTTGACATTGAAAATCAGAGCTTTGCATCCCAATTAGAAACGTTGTGACACTCATCTACGTCAGTAACTATCCCCTGAAATGGCAAACGAATCAGGCGTCACCGAAGAAAGAAGCATTCGCGATGGCATTCCATGGGCGAAGCTCAGAGGTCACGAACTGATAGGCGAGAAAGACCAAGCGTTGATTCACCTCCATCTTCGCGTGGTCGCAGGATCGCGGTCCCAGGGCCGGAGGTTTTCCTCTGGATACTGTTCCCGATGCTTTCCCTTGTCCTTGCCTTTGTTTCGGCCTTTGCCGGCCGTGTAGTCGTAGTAGGAGTTGGAGTTCCAGCCTCCATGTTGCTCACCTCCGGTTCTCCCACGCCCTTTTGAAGGTCCCTTGGATGAAGAAGCGCTTTCACGTTCCTCCGTAGTGACGGGCGTGTCCAGGATGGATGTACCACCTGGAGGAAGATAGTCAGCGGCCGAAATGTGGTGTAGGGCTTCAGTACGCTTGGTCGTCGGGTTTTGCTGTCTCTCAGCCTTGGATCTGTTCAATCTGTCCATGAAATGCGCAAGCATTTGCACACTGTGGTCCACCAGCAAGCCGATGGTCTGGACTGACTGATCAGAATGAGTCAGCAGAATACCGACGGGGTCGATGTACAAGAAGTCCACCGGTCCAGTTGGCGTTGGTCG
>CAJNDT010005035.1:43884-233884 GCA_905221615.1 Symbiodinium sp. CCMP2592
GTGCCAGCCATAACATCCAGTCCTCATGATGTGGGTCGGCTGATGCCCCTAAGACATTGGCCGTGCACACGGATCGCCCGTTGTTGAGATGAGTGAGAGTAGGCCATGGAGGAACGGTCACTTTGTCGGCTTCCCTCCTGGAAATTCTCACCTCTGTGACTTCAGGATCCGCATCTCCATCAGGATCACGTGCATGCGAGCCAGGATCCGATTCAGGCTTGCCTCCACCGCTTTTCTTCTTATCATCATCATCGTCAGGCGGGTCAGGAGGGTCATACCCCGTACCGGTTCCTTCATCGTGCTCTCCATCTTCGTTCTCGTCGCCACCCTCGTCACCGTCACCGTCTCCATTATCCTCCTGAATCGTTTCAGCAAATAACCTCCATTCATCACGATCAGCTCTGAGACGTTGCTCGGCTTTCTGGGCCTTGAGTACTTCGCTTCGCAGATCGGCAATCTTCTCCTCGTACCGTTCCGCGACCTCTTTCTCGATCTGACGTCTTCTTGCTTCATGAATGGAATCGTCATAGGCAATAGGGGGACCGACGAGGTCGTTGCCCTTCGTAGATGCGGTAACACCGTCGGTACCAACAGGTCTTGAGGAGCTGGCCGATGCTGTGGACTTCGATCCCAACATCCCGCGATCCCCCAAGAGTTCGCGTAGCTGTCGATCACGCACGGCTGCCGCATCACTTTTCCCATGAAATCCGCTTGGTATGCCGAACAAGGTGGCTGCACTAGGCGTGGAACGCGCAAGTGCTGGGCTGCTAATACCTGGCACGTAGTGCTCGGGCATTGCATCCGCCACGATTGGCATTGAACTGCGGCCAGTGAAGAAGTTTCCACCGGTGAATGGAATTCCATCCATCACAAGGTTCTTGTCCTTGTCCGATTCCGAGAATGCGAACTGCTCTTTGGCGACTGGACTAACTTGACTTGGGGACCGTATTTCAGGGGATCGTACCTCATCTCCTACGGAAAATGCAGGCATTACTTCCTTTCCTACGTGCTCCCAGCCAGACTCAGTAGTCCTCGAAGACATGGGCATGCTCGAATGTCGCGTCGCTCCTCCTTGATTGGAGTTTCGCGCTGCCTCCAATTCGCTGCGTGTCCTCGCTTGAAGATCTTCTTGTGCTTTGAGCGTTTTCCTGAGTTCACTCAGCTCGTCGTGCAAAGTAGGCAATGATCGCCTTGCATGATCTTCATTCTGATGAAGTCGGTCCTCTGCTTCTTGCATCCTCTTCACAGCCATTTTGCGGTACTCTTCCTCTTCACCAAGACGTTCGCGAAGCCGAAATCGTTCTTGCTCAATGGCTGCGCTGTTTCCAGCTAGCCCCTGGATCTCGTTCACAGCCAGCAACTCCTGGTTCTTGACCAAGTGGAATCGTTCCTGCATTGCTTGTAAGGCTTGTTCCGAACTTGCTGTGTTTGACCGGAGGACCAAGTTCTCTCTGGCATGTTCATGAAGTTCATGAGTCAGACGCTCATACTCACGTGCCATAAGCTCACCATCGCCTTGCGCTCTTGCCTCCAACTGCACAAAGTTAGTGGCTGCCTCCGTGCGGAACAAGTGTAGCTGTTGAGCTAACTCCTCGGCAACGGCATGTGCTTGACGTTGTTGAGCAGAGTTCTGTTCATCCATGCGAAACAAAGCTGTTTCATAGTCTCGCTTCATCTCCTGATTGACATTGTTGATGTGCCTCATGGCTAAGCATGCATGGTCACGTTGTCGTTCCAATTCTTCAATGCGAATTCCAGATCCTTCATCTTCTCGTTGCATCTCCTTGATCTTGTCCATCAGGGTCTGGACGATTCCTTCGTATTCTTGCACCTGACTGCGATAGTACATCTGCTGTGCAAGGTTCGATGCTTCGAACTGTTGCGAAATCGTCAATTCCTGATAGGCATTCGGACCATCAGCTATGGCAGGCGTGGCCACGGATGACGCATCACCACGTGCAGGAATCGTATCTAGAGTCATATCCAGATCGTCAGCATCGCGTGGTTGATTGGTAACCATCCGATTCCAAGTCATGGACTTGTCACGTCCACGAGTAGCCGAAGTCCTCGACCGTGCTGAAGAGCTTCTCGAAGATGATGGTCTTGACTTCTTTTCCAAGGTCTTGACTCCTTTGTCCTTGGCCCTGGACGTAGTCCGAGGTGCCTGAAAACCAGACGCTTTGGTAGACTCTTTGCTTTCCCCTTGGGAACTGCCTTTGCAATGGCAAGCGCAGAAGATTGACCTTTGTCATCTTCCGTGGAGCTATCAACGGATTGCACCACTGTGTCGTCAGCTGTTGACTCACCAACGGCTGGCGCTGCCACATCGGCACCGAAAGTCATTGTTGTATCTTGGCTTGATCCTGAGTTCATTGTGGTCGTAGTAGATCAAGTAGTCGTTGCTGTAGAAAGGCAGAGCCGCGTACGGCTGATAACCTGCGTGGGGGATTGATCTCGACTTGGTTGCTGCTCTCCCCACAAGAGCTGTAATGAATGTAGGTGTGGCTGGCTAGCACTCTCCACAGACTGGACCCTGTCTCTCCCTCTTACTTCCACACGTGCGATCCTATGCAGGCAGAACCGGCGGCCGTTCCTTTTGCACTCGCTGCCGGCGGCGGTTCGTCTGTGCAACGGGATAGCTCTGATTGCTCAGGATAGAAGACACATATAGCACTTAGCTATGGGCATTGACTTGAGCCAAACGTTGCGTTGGCGGTCACATAGAAAGGTAAAGATGAGGGATGCGTAGCATGCCCCCTAGAGTCGAGGGACGCGTAGCGTGCCCCCTTCTCCTGCACTTTACACGGTCTTGCTCACAGCTCTTATAGTGACACCTTAGAACTTGACAAGGCATCGCAGTCCGTTCGCAGCATGAAAACTCAGCTACCAATGGCTCCGATACCAATTCGCATGCAAGACCAAAGCTCCGCTACCAATACAAACCCCTAGAAACATTTGAGTCAAGCCACCCCTGAATGCATCGACTTTGTATATAGCCATCACCAATACAATCAATGCACGTCCTGTGGCAGGCAGGCAAACTCTGAAAAAACCCCAAACCCGAAGCTACCAATGGAAACCGGAGCCAGAAGCTGCAAGCATTGGAATTACATTTCTGTCACCTTCCAAAATAGCAAAAACTACATTTCTGTCAACCTCGAAAATATCAAAAAGTCATCAAAAGTTCTCAAAAGTTCATCAAAAGTTCATCAAAATGTCATCAAAATGTCATCAAACCGTCGAAAATATCAAAAGTTCTCAAAAGTTCTCAAAAGTTCATCAAAAGTTCATCAAAAGTTCATCAAAAATGTATAGAAACCTGTTAAGGGAACAGTTTTAGACTGTATTTCACTGATGAACAAGCTGAGAATTGTCAATTTGGAACACAATTGCTGTTGCACTTTCAATCTACTCATGCGCGCATGTGCGCGCGCGCCCGCGCGCATTCGCGCGCGAGTATCTGAAGAGAACGTTCATTGATGTGCATCTGGACAGAGAAGAGCTGGGGCTTTTCACAGGTTCTCTTTGATGACAACTGCATTTGCCTTGCATTTGCTCTCAAGTGGAAGATTGAGCAGAAACAAGAGTTCACTGTTTCAAATGCATGGTGGCTTGAAATGTATCAACAATTCCTTGCATTTGCAATGTTTCGAATTGGCCCATAATGCAAGAATGTCTGTGGGAAAATGCATTGGAACAAAAGTTTTTGCATGGGTGGAGCGGAATCTTTGCATGGAAGCATGCATTTGGGATGTTTCAAAATTCGCCTGTAATGCAAGAATGTCTGTGGGAAAATGCATTGGAACAAGAGTTTTTGCATGGGTGGAGCGAAATCTTTGCATGGAAGCTTGCATTTCGAATGTCTCCAAATTGGCCCACAATGCAAGAATGTCTGTTTAAAATGCATTGGTTGCATGGGTGGGACTAAATCTTTGCATGGAAGCTTGCATTTGGGATGTTTCAAAATTCGCCTGTAATGCAAGAATGTCTGTGGGAAAATGCATTGGAACAAGAGTTTTTGCATGGGTGGAGCGAAATCTTTGCATGGAAGCTTGCATTTCGAATGTCTCCAAATTGGCCCACAATGCAAGAATGTCTGTGTTAAAATGCATTGGTTGCATGGGTGGGACTAAATCTTTGCATGGAAGCTTGCATTTGGGATGTTTCAAAATTCGCCCGTAATGCAAGAATGTCTGTGTAAAAATGCATTGGAACAAGAGTTTTTGTATGGGTGGAGCAAAACCTTTGCATGGAAGCTTGCATTTCGAATGTCTCCAAATTGGCCCACAATGCAAGAATGTCTGTGTTAAAATGCATTGGTTGCATGGGTGGGTCTAAATCTTTGCATGGAAGCTTGCATTTGGGATGTTTCAAAATTCGCCTGTAATGCAAGAATGTCTGTGGGAAAATGCATTGGAACAAAAATTTTTGCATGGGTGGAGCGAAAACTTTGCATGGAAGCTTGCATTTGGGATGTTTCAAAATTCCCCCGTTATGCAAGAATGTCTGTGGGAAAATGCATTGGAACAAGAGTTTTTGCATGGGTGGAGCGAAATCTTTGCATGGAAGCTTGCATTTCGAATGTCTCCAAATTGGCCCACAATGCAAGAATGTCTGTGTTAAAATGCATTGGTTGCATGGGTGGGACTAAATCTTTGCATGGAAGCTTGCATTTGGGATGTTTCAAAATTCGCCTGTAATGCAAGAATGTCTGTGGGAAAATGCATTGGAACAAGAGTTTTTGCATGGGTGGAGCGAAATCTTTGCATGGAAGCTTGCATTTCGAATGTCTCCAAATTGGCCCACAATGCAAGAATGTCTGTGTTGAAATGCATTGGTTGCATGGGTGAGTCTTAATTTCTTTGCATGGGCACAGTCATGAAAATGGCAATTTCCCTTTTTCAAACAAAGTCCATATTGGTTGCTGTGTTGTGTGAGCAGGACAATTGTTTGCATTGCCCGAACATTTTGGCTCAACTCTGTGAATTGCATGAACATTGTGCTGGCTGTCTAACATTTCATGTTCTCAATTGTCGAACAAGACCAGGTCAACATTGTGGTGGCTGTGTAGCTCATATTTCCTTTTGCCATCCTGGACATCAAACATGTGGGTTCATGTCAATGGATGGGTCAAGCTTCCGCCTGGAGCACAGGTCTGGCATGAGGCTGAGTCGGGTGCACGCAACAAGCGGACTTGGGAAGCCCCAAGCCAAAGCAGCGAAGACCCCACACCACATGAGACTACGGATTGGGCAGGTCGTGGCTGGCGGAACTACGATCAAACAGAAGGAGTTGCCATCCAGTCAAGTCAGGACACTCCAGTGGACATGGAAGAAGACAACGACCGTCCGATTCAGCAAAAGAGCAAACACCAGAAGATGACATATCCTTGCGACTCCTGGGAGGCAGACTCCTGGGATAATCCAAAAGACTCCTGGTGGAAGTGGAAAGGCTGGCATGATTGGAATGAGTCCTACCCGTCTGCGCTGGTTGACTCCACGGCAGAGGCCAACCCGGGTGAGGTCAACCCGAACCCGGAGGCCAACCTGAACGCGGAGGGTGCCAGTTACACAAGTCTTCAAGGAGAGGAGTCAGTGGACGCAAAAATGGCAGGTGCTGTGCAGTCAATGCAATTGAGTTCAGAGATTCCATTGCCTCCATTGCCTTCAGATTCCAATGCAGCTTTGCTCTTGCCGAATCCGAATGTGATCGCTTCTGATGCTCCGGACTTGGTTCTTCCAGCAGCAACAGCAGCAGCAGCTGCCTCGAGCTCTTCAGGGGATTTGGCTCTGAGTCCAACCCGGTCTGAATCTCAGTTGCCAATGGCCAGTGGCGATGGTGTGCACACTAAATTCAAGTTGCAGCTTCTGAAACATAAGAACAACGAGTCCAAAAAGAGGAAGAGCCAAAGGAATGACAAGCACAAGTGACAAATTTTGAACAACTGTATAAAGGATCAAGCAAGTTGAATTCACTACTTGTGCTGTATTGCAGAATTGCAGCAGCACCGTGCTCAATAACAGCTTCTTCCTTTGCCATGTGTATAGATTATGTTGGCTTTTTTTGCATAGGGGCAAGCACGATTGTGACATTCATGTCAAAATTCCAGTGCGGTTCTTTGGGATGTTACTTGTTCAATTGCTTTGCCACCACTGTCAGCGAGGTCAGGCCATGTGATGTCCTCCATGATTTGTGCATATCTTGGCTCAAGGCAGAAACATGACTTTGGCTGAAGAACAGCAATGGGCTTTGGAAGCAGTGCAGGCTCTACCGCCTACTTGGCCGGAGGTGGAAGGAAACCAAGTCAGTGATTGCTTGTTACATTTGTTGCAGTGTGACCTGCCATTGGCCTGGTCTCATCGATTGCTTGTCTTCAAAGCCAAGACCATGTTGGCGGCTCTCATAGCTCCGTCACCCCATGATGTGCCAGCAAACAATTCTGACGATGATGATACACTTCTGACAGCTGATTCATTTCAATTGAGGTGGCATTGTGTCAGTGCCTTCAGAGCAATCATCCTGATGTGTTTGTCCTTTGAACAAAACCGCTGTGTTGTTTGTTAAATCATAACACATAACCATAATAAAGTGTTGCTGCCCCACTGAGGTCACTACGTGCTGGAGGATCTGCAGGTGCTCTGTGACTTGGAGATTGACATTTCCGATTCACGGTCAACATGGCAACAAGTGAGGACTCTCTTGGCTGACTGCTTTCAGTCAAATTCAATTTCGCAATGTTCACACCCGGGCCAGAAAGGGTCGGGCAAAACCAAAAGTGAGATTCGGCAGTGGTACAAGGACAATGTTTACTAGCTCGCTTGTTTCTGCTAATACGGTGTGGACCAACACGGCTCGGAATGGCTGCAACAAATAAGAAGCTCTGTGCTTTTCGGAGCTTTCTGTACTGTAGTCAGCTGTATGTCCTGCAGTGTTGCTTCAACTTTGAATTGTCAATTGTGTTTGCCTGAATTGCTCAAGGGTTCGGTTTGAAGTACCATTGCTACAGGAACACCAATTGCCTGTAGTTGCAGAAGCCATGGCAGGGCTTATTCCCCGACGCCACAAGCGGGCCCGTCTTGCGGATTCCAGGAATGGCAATGGACAGCACATGGTCATGACAGGCCAGATGCAGCCGACCATGCCCCCAATGATGTTTCCAGCTCATCCTTACATGACCATGAACCCCGGCACATTGATGGGCATGAACCCGGGTATGAACATGCCCATGATGCACCCATGCACTGGCATGCAGAATAATATGTCGATGCCCATGCACGGTTCGGCAAACCCGGCTGCTGCGATGCAGGGCAATCCGATGATGAATGCCCAGATGAATATGATGCCAGGATTCTCCCCCCCCCAGGTGAATGAGGTGGATGACGATTCGGAACAGGAAGAGGAGGAGGAATCCGACAGGGCCACAGCACAACATCAGCAGGTGGTTCCGGAAGTTCCATCAGCATCGGGCTCGGGAAATGAAGTGCCTCAGGGCCCTGTGACAGTTCCTGCTCATCCTGTGCAGCCCCTCCCACCACCCACAGTCGGCTATGTTTACAACAAGGGGGAGGATGCCACAATCACAGGGAGCACAACAGTATTGAAAGGTCTTCCAAGGACAAGGCTTGTGGCCAGCTTGGAGAAATTGTACGGTGAGCTGGAGGCGGGACAGGAATTCCCATTTGTGTCACTTGTTTTTGTTTGTGCATTTGACAATTTGTCTAACATGATGAGAAGATGCTATGAACGCTGAGGCTGGGTACCTCAGTCAATTGAGCCAAAGGGGACTCTTGGTACTTCTGTGGATGCTGACGAGGCTCAGGCCAAGTAGCCGGCTCTCTTATCTCCGTGACTTGTCAGATGTTATTGCCAGGACACTATAGAGGAAATGTCATTTTGGGTCAGTGAATGATCATGCCATTACGGGTTGTTCGTCTGGTCGGTTTTTTCAGCTTTATTATTCATAAGAACATTCAATTGAGACTTCATCTTTGGCTGTGCAGGTGTGATATCCTACGAAGACTTGCACATGCGGTTCCAAACGGCATTCAATCGTGTCCGACGGTGCGAACCACAGTTCATGGAACAGTTGGCCTCGAAGCTGCCCCTGAATTTGACAGACGCTGCAATAGAGGAGATTGCTCGCCCTCTGGGCTGGCAGGACTCATTCATGAAGCCTGTCAGCATCTGTTTTGCGAAAGCTCCAACCTCAGGTGACGTTGGCATGATTTTGCAGGCAGGGGCGAAAGCAACAATGCCGCCAGCACGTGCCCGCCCAGCACCTGTGGCAGTAAGTGCAACTGCAAGCCCACCACCTGCACCGGCAAAGGCGCCTCTGCCGGCACATGCCAAGGCTGTCACACCTGCCCCGATCCGGGTCCCACCTGTGCGAGCAACGTCTGGGCCACCTCAGCCCGCAGCCCCTGCAGCACCCCGGGTGCCCCCTCCGCCCAAGCAGGCCGGCCATGCAGCAATGCCAACAATGCCTTCGGCAGAACCATCAACAAGCACATCCCCTGCTGTGGCTCCCAAGGCTATGCATACTTTGAGCAAAGCAATGCCAGCGATGCCCCCCGCATCCCCTGATCATGTTGTGCCTCCAGCCAACCCTCCCACAATTGAGCCCGAGACATTGGAGCATGCTGTGGTTGAACCAGTTGTGGCAGCAACACCCCGCGAGCATCCACCCGCTCCCGATGCAGCAGCCGGACCCCCAGCCACCCTTGCAGCTGGAACAGTTCAGCAGGACCAGCAAGAGATCCAAGCAGAGTCAGAGGCCATTGAGCTTCCCATATGTCTCATTTGCCAGGACGGAATGGATCCCACGAGTGTTGCTTGCTTCAGCTCCATCTCCAGTGTAGACCTTGTGAGTGTTGTGATGTCCTCATTTGACAATTTGTTTTGGTTGCCAGGACACCATGGATGAGGGGGAACAAGTCTTGCTCCGGCTCCACTGCGGGCATTGGTTTCACGAAGACTGCATCCTGCGCTGGGCGGAATCGACAAACACCAGACCGGGAAGTCGTTGCCCACTACGTTGCTCGATTCCGGAGCCGATGGACGTGGATGAGGGAAATCGCAATGGTCAGGAGGCCGACCATGGCTTCGAGATCCTGGAGAACACTGAACCCAATACAATTTTTGCTTGAGTGGCAGTAACTCAGTAGATCAATTCAGCAGTTGCACAGCATTTCATTGTCTTGCATGGGTATGGATGGCACATTAAAGTGACAACCAATTCAATCCTAAATACAATTTTCACAGGGAGCCCAAAGCACGCCAATGGCTGTTGCACTGATGACGATTACTGGATGCTGCATTGCCGATTGCGGCTCATTTCAGTTCCGACACAAGGCTGTCTTCAAGTCCGTGAGGGGTTCGCGGAACAAGGGCGAAAAAAATTGCAATTGCACTCATGGCCAATAGCTTCACAAGTTCTCATGTGGTTGTTCTCTGTTCGGTGCAGACATTTTGTCATGTTTCTGTAGCTTCAATTTCGCCTGGGATGTTCCACCTAAATAATAAGAGGGACATTTCCCCCCACGTTAAGGCAATGTGTGAACTGTAAAATTACATGGCTCAACATTTGTGCAATAGGACTTTGACATTTCAAATCGCAAAGTTACAGTACACATAATATGTGACCATGGCTGAGCCATGTTTCCAGCATGTGCCCGCAAATGCAGACTCTTTGGTCATGGAAGGTCTTGCTGTGGCTTTTGGCCCGGTGGCATATCGCAATCCTGATGATTCCCAGCTGTACTGGGATCTGCAATATGTCATGGACAAGCTTATGGAGAATGGCGAGCAAAACGCTCTGACGAAACATGCCAAAACACTGAAAGACCTTTGCTTGTCCGAGGATATCCTGACAGAGAAAGATTTGCATTATCGTTCAATGAACCTCAGGCCACGAACCTTAAATTATGAAATCCTTGACAGTACATGTATGCACACACATACTCAAATACTTGGCAAAAGTGGCCCTGGTTCAGGACAAGTATGTTGAATTGCAATTGTGCCAGTACCATGCTGCTGATGATGTTCTTTGCAAAGCTACTGGACAAAAGCCAAACTGCAGCCAAGTCGACCTACCTCTGGGATATGTTCCGGAAAATCTCAGCAGAGGCTACAACCCAGGCATACGCGGCTGGACAGCATGGCTTGAGCATCGATGTGCATGGCACTGCTGGGAACCATGTCCTCATGTTGCAGCCCAATGGAATGGTCTTGGGAGTGCAAGACTTTCTTTCCTCACTACATGCTTCAGTTCTGGAGTCTTGGAGAAAGGTTTGGGGCAACATGTACTCAGAAGCTGTACTGTCAGGCCCTTGGCAGGGAGAACTTCTGTTTTTGGATGTGCTCGCTTTTGTCCTCAATGCTGCGAAGGTCCGTCGATCCAGAAACATGTCACCCTGGAAAAACCATAGCTTGGCTGCTCTGCAACAATTGCGAGCCACTGTCTTCCAGATTTTGCATGGAGCTATGGCCCACAGCATTTTGGAGCATGTAGAGGCAAACCAAGCGTTGGAGAGAGCAGTTCCTTCACGACGACTGTCAGGGCGAGGAAGGAGGTTGGCTGTTGGGTAAGGTTGATTTCTGCATTCAGGAGTCCGGGGGCATCATTTCATTTGAAATCAATTTGTCAAGTGAGTTAAGTTATGAAGTTGCAGTTGCATTGCTCGCAGGTCTGCTGATGATGGAGAAGACCCTCGCCGGAAAATGTCCGTTTACCGGATTTGGGACTTCATTGAACAAGCACGCAACACAAAGGTCTCGATGATGAAGTTGGCTGAGATCAGAGAGACGGACAGAGATGGCGGTGTCAGGCCTGGCTCTGTTTCTCTGTGGCAGCGGAAGATGCTGAGCTTGTACAAGCAAGAAAGCTCCTTGTCATTTCTCAATGTTCGGAAGCTGACCATGGTCACTGATTCTTCCCACCACAGCACGAAAGATTGGCTTGTGAGTCTTTTTTACAACAGTTCTGCCAATTGTTTTGCCCATGCCACTGCTCAATTTGTGAACTCGGCCAAAATCCTTCGCCCGGGACAATATGACCTTATGCCGGAAGTCGAACGTTTGGCGGCACGTCGAGAAATTGAGAGACTTTCGACCCTGAAGTTTTTCCAGGCTGTCAGCAGTCAGTGCTTCAAAATCGCCGGGTTGCAAATAACCGATTTCCAGCCGGACTCTCAGCTGCTGTCCATGTTGGCCCCATTGAACCCGGGAGACCAAGCAACTTTTCGTGGTGCAGAATGGGAAGTCATCCGTACAGAGGATCCAGCCACAGTGCACAGTATGAGTTTTGACGCACAGTCTGCAGACATGATTCCGATGTTGCACATATTGATGGATCAAGGCAGCATCGGGTGTGCCGCCAACGCATTTTCCTTGGACCAGAACTTGCTCGTACATTACAGTTACGACAAAATCCATCGCCTGCATAGGGATATCAAGGGGCCGCTCAGAGGACAACTCCACAAAAATGTCCTCCTAACGACGTTCATGTGGACCCTGAACTACAAGCCCTTCGGCTCTGGCGGCTTCTTTGCAGAGAAACAGGACGCACTCGAAAGTTTTCTGCAGTCCAACAACGAGGCCAGGCTTTTCCAATTCTCAATATTGTACAATTCATATAATAATATAGTCAGTATTTGTTTAACCAATACAATTCTAGTTGTACCTCAGCCAGGAAAGCGAAATCTTCGACAAGTACAAGACTCGCATTGCTTTCGAGTTTAACATGAGGGGAGCCTCAGACCACGATGTCTGGACCGCGCTTCCGGAAAAAATGAGATCCTGGAAAGTCAAGGGGGGATGCACGAAACCGTCTCGGTGGTTTTCGTGGAATGAGGCTGCTGCGGAAAATCTGTCCGAGTTTACGGCCTCCCGAATGGTTTTGGAGTGGTACCTTCGTTCCGAGCAAGGTCCGGATGACATCAACCAACCTCAATTGTGTTTCAAAGAAGCTAAAGGACTGAAACTGGCCTATCTGGGCCATTCATGGGTGACTTGGGAGAACGCACACATTATTGCACGGCTGCAGGAGCCTTGCTGGGACTACTACAGTGCACAACTCCACGAGATCAAAACTGTCGAGGACGCTTTGACCGAGACACAGGTCATGAGCACTAGCTGGAACCAGCACTGGAGTTTGAGAGGAATTGCGGCAATCATGGTTTCCGAAGAGACTTGGGATGATTTGCTGTTTTGGGTCCAGGAGTCTGAAACATTCATAACGAAAGTCATGGATTATGGCTTGGAGATGCTGGCGAATCGGTGTGCAACATTTTCCAAGTATGGCTCCCCTCCGGAGTGTTACACCCAAGTGCTGAGTGGTCCTTCTCCCCATGCCATCAATGCCATGAAACTGATGAAGACAGATTGGCTTTGCTTGCAAAGCCTGGAATGCAGTGGCGCGCCTAAGGCTCGCATGCTGAGTGCAGATCTCAGGTTGACTTTTGATCCTTGCATGCGCTACACTGCCCTTCAGTTTCAGTCAGTTGGCTGGCGTTTGAATTACCAAGCAGGACTAGATTTGTTGCGCTTTCTCACAGCCACATTTCCGGACAGCAAGATCGTCGAGGATTGTCACCAACTCTTACGAACAGCCACAGGTCCGAAAGCACACCAAAAACTCACGGGGACATGTATCCAGCAGCTGCTGACCAACTCCGACATATTGGAGTGTCGGGGCATGGCTCACCCTGCCAAGTTGAGCAGAGAGAAGTTCCTGAGGTACTGGCACAAGGCCAAGGATGATTTCAGAGCCAATCCAGAATTTGTTGCCGCACATCACAAGCTCCCCAAGGAAATGTCGAAAGTCCTAGCAACCAAAACGTGGGACACCATTTCTGAACAACAATTGATTGTTTCTGCAGCATCATGGTCCTTCCTGCGCTACTATTCGCAGAACAACTTGAGCACGCAGAACGTGAAATTGAAGGCCTGGGGTGAATCAGCAAAGTAGCGGTCTGTGATTGAATAGCTCTGTTCTAAGAACAACATGTTCCTGAGGACGGCTTGTGGGCTGTGTTTGCCCAGTTTGGGCAAATCATTACTTTGCGCAATGTGGAAGAGACCTACATTGTTCTGGGATCCTTCAAATGGGCAGTGTTGGCATGGCGGTTGTCCGAAGTTCATGAGGGCGGCAGGTGCTCGGGCTGGCAGTTGCAAGTGGAGGCCGGTTGCTCATGGCAGTTCCTTCACAACCCTGAGGAATGGGAAGCATGTGAAGCCACTCCGAAATTGTCAACACAGGCAGGACTCTATTTCAAAGCCACGTGTGGTTGGGAACCACTTGTGCAAAACACTTTGCGCTCCGGGCACAAAAGGACCTTTGCGGAGTTGACATTGATGGCGGACTACTTGAATGTGACACAACCCCACAAGAATTCCAAGAAGGAGTTGTTGAAACAGTGTCAGGAGTGTTTCGGAGAAGAGTTTGCAGAAGCTTGCCGTGAAGCTGCAGAGTCAGACACTCAGAAGGCTCCTGATGCAGATATGCCTGATGGTTTTCTATCAGCATTGTTGGACAACATGGAGCCCTCAGATAAACAGGATTTCCAGGACTTGGAGAAAGCCCTGATGCGACAGGAACAGCAGGCCGAGCAACAACGTTGGCAAAACATGTGGGATGAGAAGGTTGCAGAACAAAAGGCACCCTGGCAAGACCTTCCAGTGAGTTTCTGAGCTAGGCTTAGACTCAATTGTTGTGATTCAAATGTGACTCAATTGTGACTCAATTGTGATTCGATTGCAGGCCAAAAGAGCGAGGAGAGCTGTGGCAAAAGCCAAAGCAAAGTCAAAACCGTGTGCCAAAGCAAAATGCAAAGGCAAGGGCAAAGGAAAAGGCAAAGGCCGTGGAAAAGGCAATGGGTTTGGAAGAGGCACAGCTTTGGGCTTGCAAGGGCTGGCTCGCAGGCAAGCAGCGTCACGAAAACGCAAGGAGCAGGTGCTCGAACAAATGCCCGGACCAGCAGTGGAAGAAGATCCAGATATCTCTGAACTCAAAGAGGAGTTGGAAAGCCAGCTGTTGGACATGAATGTCATGGACGATCGAACAACTCCTGATTCATTGCCGGCAGAGCCTTGTGTCCATGCTCCCAGTCCAAGAGAGCCCGCCCCCTCACCGGAGCCTTGCGCCCATCCTCCCAGTCCACACACTGGTGAAGGAGAGCCCGCCCCCCCGGCGGAGGAGCCCTGTGTCGATGCTTCCCGTCCACACTCTGTGCTTGGTGGTGCCGGGGTCGCACACGAGGAAACAAAAGTGCAAGCACAGCCATCCAATGGGACCTTGCCGGATCCAATATCCGGGCCAAGGGACAGTGGAATGGCACAGGCCTCGTCCTCGAGCGGATCAGCCCCTGAGCAGGTCCTTGATGATGCTGCACATCGTGGCCAGGCATCGCAACGTGCTCCGCGCGAGCATGGTCCACACTTGAATAACACTCCCGACTTCCTGTCGGAGTTGGATCCACCCGAAGACTTCAAGTTGCGTCTCAGCTTCAACGATCATCGCTTCAAAGCCGAGATCATGACAAAACAGTATGTGTCAAGTGAGGGGAAAAAGTCTTGCAGCAAAAGCTTTGCTAACGACAGATCAGACTGGAAGCAAGCACTGGCTCAAGTGCATCGCTGGGCGTGGACAGAGTGGGAGAAGGCCAAACCTGAAAGGCAACTGCCGCCTCATTGTCAGCCTGGCACTATCCCTGAGGCTGTCCTGGAACGCCTTGCCCCGATTATCGACGCAATGCCTCCGCCCACAAAGTATGCCAAGTAGCCTCTTCAGTTTTTTTTGGTGATAAACACATCACAGGGGAAAACATGTCAGCAGGTTGCAGATTTCTGTCAATGTCATGTATGCAAGTATCGTGTTCTTAGCTTCAAGTCTTCGGTCGATTCAAGAAGTCACAGGGAGTGAGTTCATCCAGCCGAGTCCAATGTGTGTGAATCTGCTCCTGCTGTCATAGCGGCAACATGTTCGATTCACAATTTTGGCTTCAGCTTGTGCGCAGTTGCTGTTCATTCTGTGATTGAGTCTTTACAGTTACGTTGCAATTACAGTTGCTGAATGCCTGAAGTGTGCAATTGAAGATGACATGACATGAATCATGAAGTCTCACCATAGTTATGCTGCAGATTGCTCGGGGAGAAAGCGATCAGCAAAAACAAGCCTTCCTGACATTGTGTCCTGTTAGTTTGTGGAATGTGCTTGATATGCCAGGCAAGCATTGAATCCATTTGTTGCTCAAGTTGGACCAGAGGTATGGTTTAAAGTTATGTGGGACAACAAATCAATGTATTGATGTCAGTGAATCACCAACATGTCCAATTTCCAGTGGCCGTGCCAGCATGTGCTGGGATCATCGCTGGTCTTCAGTGGTAGTGCTGGGCCTGTGAAGCCAGCACGCAAGAAATGCAAAAGGAAAAAGAATGCTGCAGAGTCATTTGAGTTGGGAGGTAGATCAGTGGAGCGCCCGTGTACTCTTCCTGCCTTGAATTTTACCGATACAGTTACAGGAACTGATGAAATTGATGATCGGTTTGACACTTGGGTAGAGGACGTCTTCGAGCAAACATCGCGATTGCAATGTTCGCATTTCCTTCCGTTTG
This sequence comes from Symbiodinium sp. CCMP2592, assembly GCA_905221615.1. Taxonomy (NCBI): domain Eukaryota; class Dinophyceae; order Suessiales; family Symbiodiniaceae; genus Symbiodinium; species Symbiodinium sp. CCMP2592. The sequence continues at coordinate 59,497 of CAJNDT010005035.1, forward strand.
CTTCCTTGTCTTTCTCCCCAAGGCCGGAGTCTGTTCAAAGTGTTATGGGTCACAGATTTTGTTATAATTTGAATTTTTCATTAATTAATGTAATACTACATAAACTTATCATCATCCTCAATTGATCTTGCTGGCCAGGTCCACAGAGCCTTGGTGTCACAGGCTCATGGTTGCAAGGATTTTGGTGCAAAATTTCTTGCGCTACGACCAGGACTTCAATGTGGGCAGAGTGGCCATGAAATGGCATGGGCTGATTGGATTGGCTTATCCCGCATTGAAGAACCGAACCATCGAGTGTCAGCTGATGTGCATCATTAGCCGTAGCTATGACAACAGAGCCAAGATTGAAGCAGCTTCAATCGATGTGGGACCCCATCAATGTGCGGGGTTGCTGCAATACATTGAATACTATGCAGGGAGCGCCAAACTTTCGAAGAAATTGATCGAATCCGGTCTCCGTGGGTGCAGCTTTGACATACTCTACAATGACGAACACAACATGTTGCTAGCGAAAGGGTTGCGTTTGTTTCTGGATGCAGCCACAGCGTGTGAGAAGAAGGCTTTGCATTGGTGGGGCACTCCGTGCTCTTCTTTTGTCATTATGTGCTCATTTCGTTCCCAACGTGCTGAAAGCAACGGCTGGGAAGGCGCATGGACTGAGCGGGACTTTGTATTGCAGGGAAATTGTCAGGCCCTTGTTTGCTCACTTGGGATTTTCCTGGGATGGGCATGTGAGTGCTGCCCTGTGGTGGAACAGCCCCTCAGCTCCTGTATGCCGCACCTCGAGTGTGTCAAAACAGTTCTATCCTTTTGTGGCTTCGAAAAGACTTGCACCTACATGGGTGCCTTTAACGGAAAGTCAGTGAAGCCCTTGCAACTGTGGCATTTGCCTGGGTTTCATTTTGAGAACCTGGCCAGGCCCAAACCAGATCATAATGCTTTCATTGGTCTGGTAAACCGAGGCGAAGACGGCCGTTTCACCGGTGTGCCAGCAGATGTACAGGCTAGTGGGGAATACACTTCGATGTTCGGGGAAGCAGTTGCGCAGATTGTCCGGAATCTATTGTGACGATCCGCTTCGTCAGCCAAAATACGTTTCATAGCTTACTGAGCTGCATGCTTTTTATTATTCAAGCCAATCTGCTGTGACTGGTTTTTGGGGTGTGAATGCTGTGACACAACAGCAACAGCAGGCCATGCAGCAACACAGGTAAAACAGTGCGATGACTGATGAGAAGGTTGCATAACAATTGAGACACAAGTCTGATTTGCTTGCAGCCTTATGTCGATGTGGCTGTCTCAGTGAACACACTTGGAGGAACAGAATTGATATGGCTCTTTCAGTGAATGAGTATGCGCCGGCAAATCAGGGCCTTGGACGTCGTGCTTGCCTTCTTTGCCCCACTTGAGGAGGATTCCTCAAGATTTCCTCAATTCGAATCGTCAACCTTGCCAAGCAATGCCATGCTGACTCAAGATTTCCTCAACCTTGCAGCAACCTGTTTAAGTTGACAGGTTGTTCTGAGCAGTGTGAGGAAACAATAGATGCCATCCACTGTGACCTTGCCCGATGTGCCCATGTCGGTGCAAGGGGTCAGTGGCATGGCACAAGTGAACACACTTGAGGAACAATTTCTTGTTGACAATTTGGGAGTCACACCTTTGCAGCTTCTGCCGGCTCTTGCACAGACGTCCTCAGCCTTGCGAAAACCTGTTGGTGTTGCCGGGCTCTCACCCGAAGAGCCATCAAGTTTCCTTGCTTGGGGACACAAAGGCCAGCCATCTAGTGTGACCTTGCCCGACGTGCCAATGTCGGTGCAAGGGGTCACTGGAATGGCACAGCTTCCGGTTGCTCTGTTCACACACCGGCTTGGACAGAAATAATACTACATTTTTCATGGTTTTCTCAACAATTTTCAGTGTCTGCAAATCTCCAGTTACATTAATTCTGGACAAACCTACCGTGTCGTAACGTATCCAATAAGTCTTTGTTCAGGTTGACTTCTGATCTTGATAACTTTGGTTTTTGCCAAGCCCACTGATCCAGCCCCCGCGGATCCAACCCTACAAACGAGCATATTGATAATAGAACAGTAGAATCAGATGACAAAAACCTTGCAACCAAATGGCCATCACTTTGTCCACATGCGGAATAAATTGAAGCACAAACGACATGAACTTGCCAATCTCAGTAATGCGAACATGAGCTGACCGAATCTCCTTTGCGGAGAATTCATTGGAAGCAAGGCTGTGTGCAATTCAGACAACTTGAAATGCTGCCGCTGCGATGCACGTAGAAAGACTCTTGATGCCCATCCTAGATGCAAACGTCGCCGAGATACCGAATTTGACTGCAAGTTCTTGCAGTTTGGCTTTTTCCTTGCCTCCATAGTTGATCTGCACAAGCTTGGAGACAGAAACAATGTGCTCTTGAAATTCTGCAAAGCGCTTGCCTAGGGGGCGTTTGAAACTCTGGATCCACTTGTCAACGTCGCCCTCTCCTGATCCTTTTAACCGTGCTTTGTGATCATTCAAGGCTTCTGCAGGAACACTGTCGATCTTGTTCTTGAGGTCAGTCTCCCAAGTCTTCGGTGGCGTCCCGGATTGTGGACCAGGAGCACTGGATTGTGAAGCAACCGGGAGCTGTGCTTTCGAAGTGGGTTTCGTAGGGGTAACAGGAAGTCGTGCGGCTTGCAACTGTTCACGACGGCGGTTAAGCTCTTCCGAGATTTGAAGGAACTTCTGGGATTGGTCAACGCCTGTGGGCACCGGCATGTTGTCAAACATGAGCTGAACGATCTTGTCAATCAACGGCTGAAACAGAATGGCGGAATCTGTGGTCTTGCTGGGAACCATTGTGGACGGATTGGCGGTCTGAAAAAGTTGCGTAGCAACTGCATCGATGTCAACCTTGCGATCTCGAAGGCTTTTGGTCACTTGCGACACGAACACCGCTTCGGCAACTGAGGCAACTGGCACAACACTGAAGAACTTGCCATGGCTTAATGCTCTCAGACGCCAATCTGAAACTCCATGGAACAGGAATTCCTGAACAGGAATGCAAAGTGGATCTTTCCCTGCGATTCCTTTCTTTCGCGACCACGGGGTGGCTTCAATGCACTTACGAAATGACAAACCATGAAGTGCAGTTGAGTCATAATGATCACGATCTGACGTCCATCCATTCGGTAACGCAGGTACAAGAACTGGACCTTGATGGAGTGGCATGGGAGTAGACGGCGAAGGTGAAAGTCCCGAAGCAAGTGGAGGTGGAGGAAGGGGAGGCGGCTGACTAGCAAGAGCAGACTTGGGGAAGTTGGGATCATTCCAACTGCCCGAGCTGTACGGCTGAAAGCGATGTTGACCCCACGGTTGTTGGGATCTCCCGTATCCTGTGCTGGAGTTCCACTGTCCATTCCATGCCATGGTTTCTGAACTAGATACAAAGCTAAGTCCAAGGGAACGCTAAAGACACTTCGAATCAAAGAGCTCCATAGAAGAACAAAAACATGCTCAACGAAGTCTCAAACTGCAGCACTTGCGTCAATCTTGCACGACCCTTGCACATCACTTGCTCAACTCTTGCACATCTGTCGCACACCCTTGCACTGCTTCTGAGGCTTCACTTGCACAACACTTGCATATCCCTTGCTGGCACACCTCTCGATCCGAACTGGCAGGTTTTTATCCATGTGTGCACAGATCGCAGTTGGCAATGGAAGACGCTTGAGAACGTGGTTGGTCAAGGCAACTTACGGCACTCAGACCTTCCAAAAAACAAGAAGTGCTTCCGGGATGAAACATGAGGAGCGAAAGACCCATCTGCCATCTTTGGCACGGGCAACATCACGAATGTAACTGCAGGAATGGTCACCCTCAACTCCTCCCATGGGGATCCTTGAATGGGGGGGCGTGAGGGACCCTTGGCGATTAAAAGCAGACCCAAAGATGCACAACGGACGCTCACTCAGAATGCCACCGTACTTGGACGCAGCCTCTTGTGCTTGTCCTGCATCTGAAGTGTGAGCCCTAGCATAGAAGGAGATCGGTGGAGACCACATGCTGTCACGAGCATCCCAATACGAGGGTCGAATTGTTCTCTCAAGAAGGATAGACGCGGCCCCGGCCACCGTTGTGTTGTGTGCAACAGGCATACGAGCAATCCCTGCTGCCGAGGTCTGCGACTTGAGCATGATCCTCTCAAAGTGGTTGAAGTGGATACTCAAACACTTGCACGAACTCAACAAGGAACGAAGCTCAACAGATCGAATGTTTGCAGCTTGATCGGCTGCAGCAATTGCTTGAGAGACAAACTTCAGTGCTGTCGAGTTGACATGCTGAGAAGGAAGTCCTAACAGGCTCATCAAATAGTCCGCATTGCTTTGCATCAAGGAGCTGGGAACTTGCAACTCAAGATTGGCCTGTATCTTTCTCGAAATCTCACATGCCGACTTCATACGGCCAGAGCTGGAACTGATCAAGTTGCGTAGGGTAGTAAACATGGGGTATAATGCGACCCAATTGAAGTTGGCTGAATACACTTGAATCAGCTTCGCTTCTTCATCACGCACTTCCAACCCACGAAGTTCAGGAATCACGAAGAAGTTTGAATCTTGTTCCCACTCTACTTCCACATGTCCTCTGAGAAGAGCTCGATTCCCAAGATGCTCATAAGATTCTTGCAAGGGTTTAACACGAAAGACGTAAGTCTGGTCCGCACTGAGCTGCCACCCTACACGATCAGCATAAGTACCAGGAATGTTATCGCAAATCGCACGAAGCCGGATGCTGTTAGGATCTGCAACAAGAGAAACTCCGCTTCCATGAACTTGCCGAAGTCGTTTTGAGGGCTGGGAAGAATCATCCGTCTGGACTGTGATGCCTGACTGCTGGCTCTGACCAGAAATTGCTGCATGACTTTGTTGCGAAACAACAGTCTGCTGTATGTCGAGCAAATTGTTGAGACCGGCATACACATCTCTGTGACCTCGGACATGAGTCAAGTTTGCCGACATAATTGCTGAATATTCAGCAAAATCGGCCACCGAACGAAACGACAGACGGAAACCTGTGCCATCTGCATGAAGAGTGATGGCTGGTGGAACATCTTGCTGTGGAACAGGTCGATCACTTACAGCACGTACGGTTGCAGAGGTAGGGGCTACATCTGCTGTTCCCAATCCAACATTGCATGCAGAAGAGATCGGCAAAGATGACGAAGATGGCGTCGAGCAAACTGCAGGAGTGGGGGGTGGGGGAGGGAAAGCGGGAGGGGGAAGGGGAGGGGGGGGTGGAATCCACTTCGCTGTGGTGCCACGAGAGGGGGGCTGGGCAGCAGTGGGGAGGGGAGGGGGTGGCAAAGGAGGGAGGGGAGAGGAGGAGGGTGGAGGGAGAGGTGGGGGAGGAAGAGGGGGAAGAGATGTCCCGGTACTGCGTCCTTTGTCTGAAGTAACCATGGCAGATTGATCAGCAACTACCAAAAGTACAGCTCATGTACTCAACTTGCAGCCGAAGACCTGCGACAAGTCACCGGTATAATCAGCTCGGGGGATTCAAACAGATCATAACAAAGTCGATGAGAGAATCAGCATTCAGTTTCGGAAAACGCATTTGGGAAAAACTCACTGAAAGAGTCAGCATGCAAGCATGGATATGAAGTCAAAGGAAGTCATCCAATGCTTATTCAATCAGTCGGGAAAGTCAGCGCCAGAGCTACCTCTGGGAGACACGGCGCCCATAGGGAATGCCGTTGTGAAGCACACTTGACACATCGTGTCGCAGGTCTGGTCAATCAGTGCATATTGCTGAAAGCTGTCAGGAGAAGTCAGAACATGCGATCTGAAGTACTGCCATAGGACAAACACAAATCTCTCATGTAAGACTGACATGTGCAGACCCTCACTCATGACTGTCGCATTAACAGACAAACTCTTGAACAGGAACTGAGCAAGAAACTGACCAATGCAAGCCCTCACTCATGACTGTCGCATTCACAGATAAGCTCTCAAGCTGCCACAAGCGTGACCCATGAGCAGCTTTATGCAGGTACAGGTTCACACGTCTGTGAGCCCATCCAGTCAACATCCATAGCTTCATTGGCGTGGCTAGGATGCGACTGCCACGCCCCCTGCTGCCTAACTCACTCACGTCTCTTGGAAACAGAGTTGGACACACACACACACAAACAACACACATACACACACTGACACACTGACACGACCTGCCCGAGGTGGGAAAGTAGCCAACCCCAGCTCAGTGCAGCCGAGGCTCAACAAAAGCAGCCGCATGCTTTGAATATTTGAATATTTTCAATGCCCATGTCGGCACCTCAGTTTCACAACCCAGGTGTTTCACTACAAAACGAAGCCGGTGAGCTTGCCAGGATAATGCAGCGCAGGTTGATTACTTTTGTCCTGCTTGTGCTGCCATGATGGCGATGCCAGGCACGTCTGAGCACACTCACTCTTGATGGCAAGGCCAGCAGCAAAACACTGGTAGAAAGTCTCTACCAGACGTACCACAAAGTCAAAGTGTGGGGGACCTCGAAACGTCTGTCTTGCAGGCATCCGCACAGCTTGCTGGACCCTCATGGGCAGATGTTGCCAGCATCTGTGCGTTGCACGACTACACGGCCACGCTCTCGAAATGAGGAAAAGAGCCCAAGCACCTCTCGTGGCCGGCGGATGCAAGAAGGTGCTTGCCCAGGTGTGGATATAGCGCTTAAGCTGCGAGCTTCGAACTCGGCTAGCTGCTACAAGTAGCTAGGTCAACTTCTGCACATTCTGCAAGATCCCTGCGCATCCGATCCGGCGCGAGGCGGCGAGGACCAGATCGGGCTACAGCACTCTCAGGAGCATTCTATGTGATTCTATAACTCTATGCTTCTTCACGAACCGAACCTTGCGGCAAGATGCGTCGGCATGCGATAGCTGACGGCATTCAGGCTGTACAACGAAGCTGTGGGATTCGTTGCCCGCCCAGGCTGGGAACAGCTGAATGCTGGCATGGACAGAAAGAAGTTCAAAAGAACTGTCAAGCACATCTTGGGACCCCGCAACGCGCGACGCCCGTCCAACCTGCCTAGTCGTGCTCGCTTTGTCTGAGCCAATGGGCTGCACGTTAGACGATCGTATGTGCAGGGCACGAGCAACGGAAGCGACTCAGCCGTAAGACTGCTGAAAGCGCTGCAGTGCGCGCCCTGAAGCATCGAGGCCGAAGAGCGTTGAACCCCAGGAAGTCGAGTCGCCTTCGAAGCAAAAGGCTTTCGAGAGATCTTCGACTCCGGCTCTGAGGCTTTCGCCACTTCGATCCTGTCACAGGCGGTGCGTGAGCTCTTCCGCCACCGTGCTGACAGCTACCCAGCTACCCCTTCCTTCGCACGCAGAAGGCGCTCAAAGGTTGTAACTTCCTCGCCCAAACTTCGATCACAAAACAGCAGAACTGCAGAACAGTTGCAAAACCTCAGGCCCTGGCAGAGGTAGCGATAGCTTCCCTAAGACACGCCTCGGCAGGTGGAATCAGCAACATGGATATGCACTGTCTCTCTTTGTCTTCATGTGCGTTCGATGCCACTGCGCATTCTGACAGCCGCGATGCAATGGGTCAGTTGCAAATCGTGTGAACCGCCGGGACTGAGACCTGCAATGCCTTCGCATCAAACTCCGACGCCTCAGAAGCTGGTGAATAGTTCGACAGGGCTTGAAGGATTCATCAACTTATCTGGACTTAAACCAGGACAAGCTACAAAACTAGCGACATCCGTGCACGGCCGCGGAATGCGAAGCTCCAGCTGGCTTGCTGAGACCCGTTCCACATCAGGCGAATCTTGCTCATCCTGTGCTTGCTTTTGCTGTTGCGGAGGGGCGGAGAGAGTGGGCTCCAGAGACAGGGCCTGCACGAAAGGCAAGCTTATCCTCACAGTGATGCAACGAAGTGCGCGAACTTTTCAGCTCGTTCATCTGGCAAAATCGGCTTCTGATTGTCCCTGGCTGAGGCACTCCCCGCAGCCAGCATCAAACAGCCTTTTGAAGTCACCCGCTCTCTCTCAGGCCAAATGTGTCCGTGACTCTTCTGCATTCTGACGAAGGCTCTGCATTAAACCAACAGTGAGCGGGGATTCCAAGCGCGGCCGTTGTCACAATGACTGCCGGGTTTGCCATGCACAAGCACAGCTGCCCAATTTGCCACCCTTCCGAAGCAGCCACCCCTCAACGCGACATCCGCCAGAGTGGTTGATCAATTTACATATAGGGTTTGCGGTAGATTTTGCAAGGCATTATCAATGGCTCGGACTTAGAACGATGCATTGCAAGCCCGAGCTGTACAACGTCTCGCGGCTCTTGCATCTTCTCGAGCCCTGGGGCCCTTCTATTTGGCACCTTTGCTCGCCAAGAAGTCTGCATACTGCACGTCATACAGCGTCGTGTGTTCGTGGAATTCCTGCAAGATGCTTAAGCGGGCTCAGGCTGGCAGCAGGTAGTGCATTCAACATGTCGCAGCCGCTTCTGATCCACTGGCCGCAAGTATCAACAGGGCAGGCTTGCCTGCAGAAGCTCTCGCACAAAAGGGGCTGGAACAGATGGACCACGAGAGAGCTGCTTGCGAACCTGCAGTTCTGTCCACGGTCGCACGATGGTTGGCATCGGGCTGAGTTTAATGCGAAGCCTTGTCGAGCAGCCGCCGATGCTCGTTGGCGTGGCTCGTCTTCGCAGACAACTTCTCCTAAATGGCAGAGAGGAGCCGCCGTTTCGGTTTGAGGCCAGTCGCCCCTGAGCTCGGCACATTCGCGTGCACTCCAAAGCCGTGCTCCTCGAACAAAGCTTCCTGCCAGGAGTTTCGCGGCAAATCTACTCAAATGTCAATGAACAACATGGGGTCCAGCACTCCCTCAAACAGTTTTACAATGTTTTACATCACTCCTCGTGAGCGAAATGGTCCGACAAGCATCTAAGAACCTCCTCGCAGGGAGCCAGGGAGGGTATGCCAGGGGTGTTGAAACCGGCAAACGCTTCCAGCGCCTCGAGCACCTCTCGGGACCTGGCACTTGACACACATTGAGACCCACTGCGTGCATTTTTGAATAACAATGCAAATTGCGATGTGTCTCTTTCGGGTTTCCGGAGCTGGAGCGATACAGCTGACATTCTCGAAAGCTGGAGGAGGTGGTCCCGCCTTGTCTCAACAAGGCGTCGCAAGGCCACGGCGCACTCTTCATGCTCAGAGTCCATGGATGCCACCTGCCACAGATTTTGTCGGAGGCAGCAAGCCTCGACCAAGCGACTACGGAATGAAATTGGCCTTCACGCTAATCAGGTCCAGAGCTTGACTGACAAAGGACGGGTCAATCTTGCACCTGAGACCGACTGCTTGACTGTCGTTCAATCTGGCGTCCTGGGCATCGGACTCGGCCCGATCGCAGTTGCTTGGATCGCATTCGGTGCCTGCCACTGTGAGGTGACAGTTCTCGCAAACTTCCGCTTGCGCTGCACCAAGGTCACGCCTGCGTTGTTGTAGCCAGCTTCGCAGCCCATTCCTGGTTTGCAGGTGCCTCCGTTGCAGCTGCCACAGTCCTCCGCCTGACAGCTGGGTCGAAAAGCCTTGGACGTTGAGGCTCCGAGGCCCGAGGTCCTGTTGGCAGGCCTTGCTGGCGCTCGTGCTGCAACCTGGCGGGAGTTAGGCTGAGAAAGGCTGGCTGGCTGGCTTCTGCCCTTGCCCCCACACACCTTGGCCGCAGGTGCCGCTGCTGCAAGTCTGCATGCTCTCCTCGTCCATGGGCTCCAAACGCTCAACCTGAAGGGAGCCACTCTCCAAAGCCTCGACGGCAAGGCCGCAAGGCCCAAAGGCCCGAAAGGCCCAGACTGACGAGCGTGGAACGGCAATCACTTTTCCCTGCAGCGGCCCATCCTTGGCTCTCTCCGGTTTATGCGTCATGCAGAGCTCGCCTGAGTGTTGAAGGGTCATGTGGCAGTACAAGCTGTCAGCCATGCTTGCTGGCGCTATCGGGGAGCGGGAGAGAAAGACATGGAGAGACAGAGGGAGAGAGAGGGAGAGGGCAAACCGGCAGGCAGGCAGGGAGGGGAAGGAGGCGGGCAGGGGTGCAGCGGAGCACAACCGATTGTCAGTGACGAATGTAAAAAATGAGCTGCTCACCATAAAGCCAAAGTCGACCTGCTTAAGATGGGTATGGATTGCACATCCACGTTGACCGATCCAACAGCAGTTTCCTGCCTTGTCACCCTCTGCTCGCGTACAAATCCCCCTGAGAAGCTACTGAACAAAACTGGAAGTCTCGGCGCAGTCGGTTCGAGCGGTGGGGTGCCGTCCTGTAGCCTTGGAGTTTTTCCAGTCCCGCTGGTGCTTTGACCAGTTGCACTTCTTCGCCAGGACCTGACTTTGTATGAAACAGTGGGACTCAACTACAGCATACATCCTCGCAGATTACATCATACCCGGTCTCAGATCACCACAGAGGTCTGGCAGAGGCAGGTTCTTGCACACAGAGTTCAGCAACGCCTGCGCCACGTGAAACTCATCCGCAACTGAACAGGTCAAAACATGTCAAAACAGTTTCCCACTGTCTCGTCAGACAGCAGAGCAGCAGAGCACTTTCAGTGAGCTCTATCTTCTCTCGAAGCTCAGACTAAGCTCCGCATCTGCCTGGAGGACACTAAAAAGACTTAGCATTGGCAGCATGTCCTAAAGGCCTCCGCAGCTCCGTGAGATGTGCCTTTCTTTATCTTTGTTCTCGAGATTTCGCTCGGCAATCCTTCGACTCCGATCCCGTTCCGTGCTGCCTCCACGTGCTGGAACGCCAACGCACGGACCTGCTAAATCGGCCAAATCGAAAAGAAACTACACTTCTTCTGTCTCCATGACACCATGGCCTGCATAAAGGGAGATGTACCCTCAGAGACGACCTTGTGCCTTGGGACGTTTTCGGACTTCGGCCCGGTGTGGTACACATCAAACGCAGGCTTACCAGGGCTGAATTCCTAAGGGAGCTACTCCTTGTCCAGGATAATGAAACCCTGACAGCCCAGCTGCCCGTACCTGCCATGACGGTTGCCATGAGCGCGTTGCATGGCGTGCCACGGATCACAATGCTCTGAAGGTCACGTGGGCATGTCTCGAGCTGACTCCACGAAGCCATTAACCTCAGCGGTAACGAGTGAAAGCCGCTGAGTTGCTTCCCTTGTGAGTCACGGAGGCCACGGCACAGTGCGTAAGCTTCATCTGATTGCTCATCTCCTGTGAAAGCTCAAATGACTTGACGCCTTTCTTGTTTTGTTGCGCAAAGCCATGCCTTGCACAAGCCATACGCAGAGCGGTCTCCCAGCACCTCATTCACTCATTCATGAATGTCGCATTTGTGCAAGGCAGGAAACGCATTTCTCAAGGCATTAGGTTGCTTTGGCTGGAGGCTGGAGCCTCCCGGGGTTCGGCAGCTGTCCCAGGCAAGATTGAGATTCTGTCCATTCGACAAACACTTGGTCCCTGGCACAAATGCAAAGGAAGTTACAGTCAAAAATGCCCTCGGCCTCAGACTGCACGGATAGGCAGCTTTGGAAAAAACATCCCACCAGGGCCCCTGGGGGTGCGTGCAGCCCAGGAGTTCATCTGCTGCGCACAGGGCCAACATCCGCCTGCCGCATGAGGCGACGATGGAAAGACTCGAACAGCCATGCAAGCAACGCAAGCAAGCCTCAGGAGGTGTAGAAGTGAATCACGGTCGGCTTGCCCTTGTAGTCACACCTGCCAGCTGCAAATACCATGGCCACTGGACATAGCTGATTTCGCATTCAAAGAGGCATTCCGAGGGCCATGCAAAGACACTTTTTTCTGCAGTGGCTTTGCCTGGCTTTCTCGGCTGAGCATCAGGCTGTAAGCCTGGGGATGTAGCTTGGAAGATCACATGTCCGTGCCTCGGGGTAAGGGGAAACCAGCTCGAAAGAGACCTCGCATAATAAACAGGGGACGACCCTCCGTATTCCGGGACACAGCAGCGCTTTCATGCTGTGCCATCACCGATGGCTGCTAGCTCGACAGATGAGACGCCTCTGGTGCGCCAGCCGCGGCCATAGCCCGCCGAGCCTGTCCGATGCCACTTCACGCTCAAAACATTGGGAGCAGAGTTTCGATGCCTGAGCTGAATTCGAAAGCCTCCGAGGGCCTAGCATCAGCCGTGAAGCTTTGTACATCTGACCGGTTGCAACACGGCTCTCCAGAACTGCCACCAAGCAGCAAACAGCCGAGAGACGATTTCCCATATGCTTGCACAGTTCTTTGAGCCGCAGGGTAGTAGATGTAGGCATGGTGGCTCAACTTGTTTGAATCATACAAACCATGGTTCGGCAATTACACTAGAGCCCTCCCCCACGCAGCGTCACGTCTGCAACAAGCACTGGCGTCCTCGTCCAAAGCTTGTGAAAGAAGACTCTTTTTGGCCTGGCGAGTTGTCTGGCATTCGGTCTCGCATCTGGATACGTGGAGCGAAGAGTGGAAACACCCGCTTGAAAGTGAGGCAGCTACAGTCACAAAGACCCATCCTCCATAAGCCATGTACTGAATGCCTCATGAACAGGAGTTCCTGCCCGGGTCCGGCTGACCCAGACATCTCCTACAAAAGTTGTGCAGTGCCACCTCGGTTGTGTGGGACGAAAAACGTTTGACTTACTTTCTGAAATAGCCAGAGCCACCTCCTCCAGCTGCTTGGGGTCCCTCTTGTCGACGGGTCTCGAACTGGCACATCCGGATCTCTGCGACTTTGTTTTACCACTCTGGCTGTTGGACATCAGAACCTGGATGCTTCTTGAATCTTGGGCGCGAGGAGTTGCAAGAAGCTCGACCTAGCGGTTGCCACCCAACTTCGCAGAAGCCAAATGCAAAGACAGTGCTTCCTCTGCCGTCCAACTACTGTAGTCTGCGGGCATGCCGGCCCGGCCTTTGCGGGTCGTCCACTGGAACGAAGTCTCGGGCTAGCTTCCCCGCTGCACTGAGCCTGCTTGTCGTGAGGGAGTGCCAAACTACATGCCGCACGCCCTTTGCAGTGCTTCAGCCTGACCTGGTCGGATCGGCATTTTGCTCGAGGAGCAGGTGGCAAAGTGCAGAGTCTCCGCCACAGGCAGCCTCCGGTGTCGATGGAGAGGGCGTGCGAATTGGACATGCGCTGGGAGGCGGTGAGAGACTTGGAGTTTGTTTTACCTTTTCACCGGAGTGCTATTTCTCTGACATGAGTGGGAGAAGTCGCTTCAGGCCAAATACTTCTATACATCTGCCGTCGCCTCCATCAACGCTGTCTCCCCGGTCAGGTCATCTGCGGTGTCTGGGTCTGCCCGAGCCTGGTGATTAGTCTTTTTGCATCTGTCCGCATGACATGCAGAGTCCAGAAGGCAAGTGAGGAAGGCAACATAGGCTCGCTTTGCACAGCTGAGTCTGAGTGACTCCATGCTTCTCCACAAGTACTGTACTGTCAGCTGCGCATTCTGCGCATGTCCTGACCGGAGGAACTGCGCCTGCCCATCTGTCCCTGGTGGCACGACCCAGTTACACTGCCCACCTATTGTCACTTCACATATGCTGTAGATGTAGCCGAGACCCCCAAGGCTCAGATCTTCTACTTTTGCACTGACAGGATCTCTGGCTAGTGCTAAGTGAAACCACCGAAGAATCAATTATCGTGCATCGCCGCACGAAGAAAGGACTGGTAATTCTCAGCTCATGTCTGCGGACCTCACAAAAAACACCCAGTGTTTCATGTGGCTGTCTGTATTGCGGGATGCATAGCAACGGATGTGCTCGAGGGCAATCTGTCCAGCAATGCTCCAGCCTTCCGGCACAGCCGTAGCGACGAGCTGCGCCGGCTGCTGCTCTAGCCCGGCCTGTCATTAGCCATTCTGCGAACACTGCCGTGGCGCAATGAAGCACATGGCTAGATGAAAAAGAAGGCTAGGGGAGTGCACACATGTGCAAGAAGCTTCCCAGCGCAAGTTGGCTCCCGCAAAGGTGTGGCTTTCGACCACTTCTGCGAAAATGCAAGATCGACGGGAAGCTGCCTCCACGGCACCTGTTCAGGCCGTGCAAAGCACTGCAACTGTTGTCTGTATGCACTGAAAACACTTCATTCGCCCACCTCCGGCTGTCTCGGCCTGTCGGCGCCTGGAAAGCAGCATCGCCGTCAGCTTGGACGCACCAATTTGGTTCGCAGGTGAAGTAAACCTTGCAGATGCACAGTGTTTCTGCCGGAGTTCGCACTTATGGTGTTCAGACCCTGAATGGCCTGCACGCACTGACTCAGCTTTGCGGAACTGGCCCCTATATTCTTGTCGTTTCTGCATGTCGATGAATCTTGCAGCTACCGGTCGGGCATGTTTTCCGGCAGCATCTCTGGAATTCCGATTTAAAGGTTTTAATCTCCCCATTCTATACGGCAAGCAGAAGTGGGAAATTCCAAGCTCTCTTGCGTCAGCTCCTGGTTGGAGCCGAACGGAGCTGCTGCAGCGGACTACACCCCCCCCCCCCCCCCCCCCTCCGGCCCCAAAGCACGACTGTCAAACTTCACTTCTGCTCTAGATTTCAGGCTTTCTTCCAAACAACCACAGCAGAGCTGGAGCCAGGCCTAAGCCTGGCAGAGCATAGGCGGGAATCCACACATTCGAACCTCCCCTCATCCTGCCCCCCGCCCCTGCTCCTGCCCTGCTCCCCTTCACCTCTTTCCTTCGCTTCCTTCTTTCTCCGTCTTGAGCCTCACAAGAATAAGCCACACCTCCGGCTCGAGGTGGAGGATGAGGTTCAGTGTAGCGCGCGGGATTTTTAGGGTTTAGCGAGGCTGCCACTGAAGGGAGATTCTACTTTTTCGAGTGTTGTTTGCATCTACAGCATCTCCTGAACAAGAAAAACCATCCTATCCAAGTCAGAGAGTCGTGAAGGGCCTTCAGACTTCAAACATTTGCCCACACCGTGCTCACTTGGCTGGGCCGAGGCGGACGGCGCGAAGCGTTTGCAATAGAGGCCTAATGCAACAACATACAACATCATCTTTTCTGGCCGTGCAAACCCCTTCAACTGAGCATCGCCGTCATGGCAGACTAGGGCTTCAGACAGCAACCAGGATGCCTGAATAGCCAAATGACACCCCTCGAACAGAAAGCAAGCGCTTGAAGGTTGAGATTTCGAACATGCACGCACTCAAAGACTTCCAAGCCCTAAAGCCAAAACCTCAAAACCATCAATCCAGGATTATCAAAAAAAAAAGCCTTAAACCCAAAAGCCCTCCCTGGCCCTGAAAGCCTTAAACACACAAGCCAGCAGATGTCTCTCGTAACGCGACATGCATGTCTGTGTGTATGTACGTAAGGGCTCAGGAACACCTTTAGGTGAGGATAGCCGGCAGCCCCAGTGGTACAAAGCCACGACATCGCCCGCTTGGCATCGAGCCCAGCGCAAACAAAGAGCGCGACTCCGCCGACGTGTGCGGCAGCGACGGCAGCTCGGACTGCCACTTCGTGATAAAGATACCCAGGTGCTTGAGAAGCACCACTCGAAGCCACGATACCGACGAGACTACACCGGCGCCATGGGGCGTGGCGGCAAAGGGCAAGGGCGTGCCTCTGGTGGGCAGCAGGACTATGGTGGCTATCGGCTGTGGAAGGGCGCCTATTCCCCGTCCCAACGACCGTGGCGGAACAACCAGCCCGAGGAGACTTGGCATGGCAAGCACGCCTTTCCATCGTACACAGCCATGCCACGCCCGACGCCCAAGGAGACGCACACCCACGCTGCAATACCGGAGTTGAGTGTGCAAGGGAGCATGGTCCACGATCTGCAGGAACTGCTGAATGGTGCAAGGCGTGCAGAGCAGAAGGTGGCCAGGATTGTGCAGGCCAGGGACCGGGAACAGTCCCAGCATCAGGAATTCCAGAAGCAGATGAAGGAGTCGTTCCTGAAGGAGAAGCAACGGTTTGCGAAGTCCGAGGCCCGCTTCGAGAAGGACATCGCGGATGCAGTGGAAGAGCAAAATCGTGCCCGTATGCTTGTGAGAAGTGCCTACCTTGGCATCGAAGCGATCCCGGTGGAAAGAGCACCAAGAGGCAGACTCACGAGAGAAGAGGCGGACCTGGCCTGGGACCAAGCACGCGAGGCATGGGAGAAAGACGAGGGAAGCACTATGGACGGTGTTTTCAAGAGAGCCATGGAGCCCGGCCTTCCTCATGGTGACCACGTCTCAGCTGGCGGAACCGGAATGCGACCGGAGATGCGATCAATGGTCAACTCTGTGGACACTGCGTGGGAGGCGGCGCGCAGTGCAGGAGCACACGACCACACCAGAGCGGACCCGATGGAGATCTACCCGAAGCTGGAGAGCCGGTGCCGAGCGATGGAGACGATCTCAAATCGAGTGCAGCCGCGGCCGCCCCCAATGCAGGGCAGGCTCCCTCAGGAGCCCTGAACACTGCAGAGAAGGTTCGCCCGTCACCGAAGCACACCGCGAAGCGAGATGGTGGAACGCGTGTGCCCGCCCATCAGCAGCCTCCCCGCGACGGCATCAAAGAAGCCAGCAAGCATGCGCCGTCCTCTGCCGAGCAGGCTCACGGCTTGTCCCTCGGGGAACGGCTCGAAGAAAAACGCCGAGCAATGATGCCGTTCCATGGTCAGGGGCAACACAGTCGACCTCCAGCCGAACCTCCGAAAGAGATGCGACCAGTGGAGGAAAAAGCACTTCCACACAGCCCTGGACTTGCCAAACTGGATGTGTGGCGCCCCTTTTGAGGCTCCCGGAGACCAGTCAGTTCTTTCCTGCATGGAAGACTCTGGTTGGCCCAGGAGGCTGGAGAGCAGACAGCCACATGGGGCCGGCTGATCTGCTTTCCGCTTCCTTGCTGCCGGTCGGAGGGAACTTTCTGTATGAGACAATTGACTTGGTCATCCCCGAGCCTCCGCCCATGGTGGACAAAGTGAAGGCTGTACAAATCTGCTTTAGGAAGCTGTACAGGATTGCTATGTACATGTCTTTCCTAGGGGGCTCCCAGGGTTGTGAGACTAATGGTGCATCCTTTGTTGCCTGTGCCTGCCTTTCGCCCAATCCTCGGTCCTTTTGCAACCATGCTTTCCAGCCCCGCATGATCTCGATTTTGATGAGGCTAAGGTGAGTGCGCGTCACATGGCTTGTGACGGTTCCTCCTTGCTGCCTCTTTTGTCCTCCGCTGGTGATCAGCCGCACTGGGCTTGTGTGTGCTGGTCGTCGGCCCTGCCCGCATGCTTGTCAAATGACCTTGCCCACCCCAACCCTAGGTGGTTTTGGGGTTTAGGCCTCACCCATAGTGGTTGCAAGGAGCGCGAAAGAGACACATCCGTCGCTGTGGGGTGTCCGCCCATGCTTCCACTAGAAGACCTGCCTGCCGCACATAACTGTGATGTGTTGGCCCCTCGTCGCAGCGCGATTGACTCGATCTCTCGCCGGGTGCAGTCCCTGGCTTCTTGCAGGATGATGATGACCAGAGGATGCGCCTCACATATGGCATCCCGTGCTGCTCTCTGTGGCATAGGGGTTGCCTTGGTGTGCTGCTGGCTCATGTGTACAACGGACTTACATGCTCTCCTGTCCTCCATGATAGCTTGCAAGGCCACCACCGTGGGCCACTCGACGGGGCTAGGCGGCTGGACCCCACTGTGCAGAGCTTTCTTGCCATCACTGGGAAGCTTTAGGAAAAGCCCTCTGCTGTGCCATTCTTGCTGTTGGCCATGTGAACAGCCAACTAAAAGGAGAGTGTAGTCCGGAGATTTGGCTCACGTGGGCGACCTGCCAAGCACAAGCTGCGGGTATGACGGCACTGCTTGCACTCACACTACACCTCTTAGATATGATGTACTCCGGCCTCATGCCCCGCCGTGGCATGCCCAGGCTTCCCAGGCACCTGACAGGACGAGGGCGGTCGCACTGCTCGGCCGCTGCCTTTGGCAGGACCTACTGGCGCGCTAACACCTCAGACTGTGACCCCCAGCTTGTCTGCGCTTGCTCTTGGTGTGCATTGTGCACCAGAGGTGCTACAAGAGCGGCTACTTCATCCACTACGACCTTGGGCGGGAAGCCGGACGGCAAAATTAGATCAGGAGCCGACCTCTCATACCCCTGCTGAACGCGCCCAATTGGAGCGTGCTCGTGACCACCATCTCGGCACTCTTAGGCCCTGGCCTACGGTTTTAGCGTCTGATGATTTTGCTTTGTGGGATGACACATCCGCTGCCCTCGAAGCCGAGATCGACGAGCCTGGATGTGATCTGGTTTGCTGGCTTCTCTCTGTTGGACATGCCATTGAAGAAGTCGAAATCCGTCTCTCAGCACCTTCGAATTTTGATCATTTGATTGCCCGCGTTTTTGAAAACAGGGACCCAGTCAACAGCAGAGTGTATCCTCTCTTGAAGGCGGTTGAGCCTCAACCTGCCGATGCCCACCTGATTTTGTTCTCCCTCCCAGGTTGGGCAAATGAGGAACGTCTCGCATGTTTCGACTTGACGGAAGTCGATGGCAGGCTATATGCCGACTTGGTTCCTTACTCGGCCTCCAAGTCCCTGATCCTCCGCCTAGCCGGGTTGAGCGAGGGCCCGGCTGTCGATGTGTATGTCGGCAGCAGCCCGGCTGCAATGCTACCCGATGAAGAAGTGGAGTTGCAAGTTGGTGTTTGTCTGTTTTTGTGCCCGCACATGAGCTGCCGGGCCCATACTACGGGCTCCCTGAGATCCTCCACGACAGCAGTAGCTGGCAGGCCCAGGTTGAGCTCCCTGTTTACGAAGGCGGTCCCAGCATGTGTGTAGTGCATGACAGTGGGCATCGCTGCATTAGCTTTGCTGATGACGACAGCTATGGAGACGTCGCAACCATTGCAGCCTCCTTTGGCTTGAACCCAGCAACCATGCTCACCAGCCGAGTTCACCCTGTGCTACATGATGTTGCGCTTGAGGGGCGCCCTTGCAGTGATGTGCTTGTGGTTTCTGCTCCTGAAGACCCCTCCACGAGCGCATTCAACGATGCGCTCACACTTGCAACTGTAGACTGTCGCGCCCTGCTCCAAGGGTGGTTCGCTGTCATTGCCACGTCAGGCCGAACTCCTCGAGTTGAGGTTGAGGAAGTCCTGTCGACTTTTGCCCCTGCTGGCTGGAAGCTGCATGTTGAGAAGTTCCCCCACAAAGGCGACGACGACGCTGAAGCCGCCGCATCCGATCACTTTGAAAGTGACGCGCCCCTTGAGCCCTCCCGCAACGCTCGGAGGAGCCGCAGCCGGTCCCCTCGGCGAGAAGGAGAAGGGAGCAATGGCGCTGCGGATGAACCAGCTAGCAGCCTTGGCAGCCCTGACGCCAGGCCTTTCGCAACAGCGACATTTTTTGTCTTTGCCCCGGAGTACGCTCCTGAGACCGTCCATGTGCCGAATCCGCCTAGCGCCTCGCTAGCTAACACCCTGGAAATGCATGGTAGCAAGCCGTAGAGAGAGATACGCTGCGCTGCGCTTTCCAGTCCTCATACCGGCCGAACCTCAACCGAGCATGGACTACGGAGTGTGCCTCGCCGTTCCTGCCTGGAACCGAGACGTGTTCATTATTGTCGACGCCCTTCGAATGGGAGGGACTGTCTTTTGTGAGTCCATCACACCTCCCTTCGACAGAGACAAAAAAATTCTGGCTGTTGCAGGGTACCCTCCAGTCCCTACCATTGAAGTGTATGTGCCTGGCAGCCCTTCACCCCTGCAGGAGCGACAACATGCTGAGCTCCATGCCGGAGATTGCATTTCCCTGGTTTTGGTCACGGCTGCCCCTTTTGTTGTGTCATCCTTGACCGATAGGCTGCAGGATCCTTCAGGCTGGCGCCAAGACCCAGCGCTCCCTGTGCGTCGGGGAAGGTGGCTTCACTTGCTAACCGCCGAAGGAGACTCACGAATACCCTTTGATCCTGCCAGAAGGCGGTTTATTCGCGAAGACATTGCCCGGCACCTTGAGTTGGAAACCCAGTTTTTCCGTTTGCAGGTCGCCAGACCTCCCCTGCCTGATTCGTATGCCTACGGCATGCTCATGCACAACGTCATCATTGTTGACACGCTAGAAGCAGAAGCTGGCAACCCCCGACCTGTTCTATATATCCTTGACCTGCGGCCCTTGACTTGTGGTCTCACATGGAGACGGGCAGAGCGTGGACTCTTGTCATCAGCTGAGCTGACTGAGCTGACCCGACGAAGCCAGCCTCATTGCCCACCGGGGTTCTATGTCACGGTTGTTGGTGGTACGCCAGTGACTGGTGACCCCGAGTTTGATCTTTGTGTTCAGCCCGGCGAGGTCATAGCTGTTGAGTTTGTTGCTTTGCCAGCTGACTCGGTGATTGCTCAGCACGACCGTTCTGACAGCTCCGACTCAGATTCTAGCTCCAGCACTGATTCCGAGGACGCGGACTCCTCTGGAGACGACGACAGTGGCCATGATAGCCCTCTCGCGCCGCAACCGCAAGCGGCGCTGCAGCGCACGGCACGACAGAGACTCCAAAGAGCCTGAATGTATTGACCATGAGGTTGATTGCCAGAATGATGCTAAGGCACGACGCGGACGTGTCACACATGCCTACGAGGAGGTGTATAGTTCCAGTAGAGTAGTCAAGTGGGTGTGGCAGTTTTTTCTGATGCCCACCCCTGTCCTCCTGACTCACACCCCTCGCAGCAGCCCTCCACTTGCCGTGATTCCCTGCCCTGCGAGGCGGTTCTACGGCTTTTGAAAGGGAGATGCCAATGGCTTAGTGTTTTTGTCCTGCTGGCTCTGGCATGCAATTTGACAGGCGCACAGGCCGTGCAAATCAGGCACGAGAAGCCCCCGACATCTGAGTGCCAAAACCCCGACAATGCCCATGCCCTACGCCCCTTGACCACGCCGTGCCGAGTTGGGACCGGCCGGGCTCCCCTCTGCTTGCCAAGCCACGTGTGTGCATGACGGGGTCACAATGGCGAAGGATGCGCTGACATCTCTGTGCTTACCGTCTCTGACTCTGCACCCGAAGATCTGTGCACCTTGCTTGAGCAGAGCGTTACCAGCAGCATGACCTACCTCTTTTTCATGCTTGGACACTCCTTGAAGCGCTGAGTGAGCATAACGCAAGCGCTGCTCCCACCTCCGCTTCAGCTGGGCAACAGGGTGGAGACCCCACGGCGTACCATTGCACTGCAGAAGGCAGGACCACCATCTCCCTGACAGAGCTGCTGCCTGAAGCTCCTGCAGATCATGGCAACTTCCCCCCTTTTCAGCGCTTTGACTGTCGAGTGTGGTGTCCTGCCCACCTCCTTGCCCAGCCCTTGCATATTGGGCGTACCCCTCTTGGATTCTCCCTGGCTGAGGTGCAAAATCTCCTAGGGGCACCTCCTCTGTGGACCGATTGGGCATCGGCTCGAGGCGCTCTGACAGGAACCCTTGGAGGCTGGGCTGCTGCCTTTGACGAATACGTTCTCGCATCAGACTGTGCTGGTCTACACCGACGGTTCTTACACACCGAGCACGCCCAACCAGCCGTGCATCCTTGTTCATCCTGCCACGCGCAGTGCGCGCTGTTCTTGGGGTCAAGTTGGGCGAGAATGGTTTGCTAACCTTCAGGTTACCGAAGAGGGGTCAGCCTTCGACGCGGAATGCGCTGCACTTCTTGCCGCCGGCTTGATCAGTCTGTCTGCGCTTGGGAGCGCTCATGTACACACCTTCTCCGACTGCCAAGCCGCCATCCAAATTGCTGCTGGTCAGGCCGAAGGGAACCCTGGCACGCCAGCCTCTGCTGCTGCCGCGCTACACGCCCTGCGCAGGCGACTGGCCTGGCCTCACGAATTACGAGTATGTGCCAGGCCATCAGGGATGTGCTCCCAGTGAAATTGCTGATGCATTCTCCAAGCTTGGAGCTCGAAGCCACCATGTGTCCTGCGGCACTGCTGCCGAGGCCGCCACATGTGCGAGATGGCTTGGGGCAGCCCAAGCCCACCTGCCTTGGATTGCCGTCGCTGTATGCAGTTTGGCCGGAGACCTGTCCTTGCCACCGCTCAATCAAGAGGATCTGGGACATGATCATGATCATGCCGGCCTGACTGCAGATGACATGTTGAGACCATTCGTTCCAGCCGGCATGGCTTTGCCATCAGCTGATCCCGGCCAGCCAAATTGTCAAACCGAAGAGGGCCTAGCTGCTGCCAGAGATGCCCCGCATCCTAAGCCCATACACAAACTGCACCTCCGCGTGGTGACTTTCAATGTACTCTCCCTTTGCGATCCTGCTGGTCGTGGACCGGATGCTGCTGTTGGCCTCCACTTCCAGCCAGGGCGAGCAGCCATTTTAGCCCACCAGCTCGATCAAGCAGGGGTGCATGTTGCTTTCCTTCAGGAAACACGACCTCCACCAGGCGCTACCAAGTGTGGACCGTACTCGCGATTTGTTTGTGGGGATGTTAGGGGACAGTGGGGATGCGAAATCTGGATCCGTGAAGGGCATCCCTTTGTCAGCACCAAGTCTGCAGGCTCCTCTATACACCGACTTCTCGCACATCGTGTCACCACCTTCCTGGCTGAGTCGAGACGTCTCTTCCTCCGTCTCTCTGCCGGAACCCACAGGCTCCTTCTGGTGTCCCTTCACAGCCCTCACCGAGCATGTGAGCGAGAGCAGATTGATGAATGGTGGGAGGAAACCAATCGGCACATACGCCACCTATGCAATGGGGACAGCCTGATAGTTGCTGGTGACCTGAATGCGAGTCTGGGCAGCCGGACTTCACCAGCCGTCGGGCCACTCGCCTTGGAACCTGAGGACCTTGCTGGAAGCAAAGCCCATGACATGGCCACCATGACGGAGCTCTGGGCTCCCTGCACGTTTGAGTCTTGTCATACTGGCCCCTCGCACACATACACCCAGAAAAAGAGTCATGCCCTGCTTCGTCCGGACTACGTGTTTATACCACAGTCTTGGAAGGCAGGGCGAGTTACTTCTTGGACAGCCCCTGATCTCCACGCCGGTCACACCGCTCAAGATCACATCGCATCCTGCATTGAGGTTGTCCTGGCCTTTGCCTCAACCGATTCAGCCGAACCCACCAGATCAGGATGCCTACGACCCGAGGCCATCCGCAATGCCGCCTATAGTGGCAAGCTCCAAGCTATCATTGGCAGTGTTCCGCGAGTTCCTTGGCGCACTTCAGCGCACGCACATGCTGCCATTCTGACGGAGCACATACAGAAGGGCCTGCGCGGACTCAGTGTTCAAGGCGCCACCTCACCCAAGCACCCGTACCTTTCTGACACGACTTTTGCCCTTCTGCGTGCGGCATCACGTGTGAGACGCGCCCTGCATGCGCGCCAGCACAATCTGCGTTTGCAGCGCTTAGCCACATGCCTTCAGGTGTGGAAGGAGCGCAGTGCTGACTTTGCAGAGAGGTTCCTAGGGGCCCTTTGGACTCGTCAGACCATGATGCTAATCGGGCAACTTGCCACCGTTGGTAGGGCGCTACGGCAAGCATGCAAGTCCGACCGGAATGCGTACGTTGCCGATCTTGCCGACCGCATTAGTTCTGGGGCCTCTGCTGATGTGTTCCAGCACTACCACCGTTTGTTGGCGCACAAGCGGAAGAAACCCTGTCAGCCCGAACCTCTTCCCTTCGTGCGAGCTGCTCTGCATGACCGCTGCGGCTGCAATGGAGCGCTGGAGGCAGCACTTTGGGGCTCTCGAGGCAGGGGCTGAAATCCCTGGCCCAGAATGCTCTGCAGATACCCGAGACCTCCGGCACCACTGTATGGCCGCACCCTCCAGACATCCTCAGTGCACCCTCTCCAGACCTCCTTCAGTCCACTCTGCGGGCCACCAGAGTGGGCAAGGCCCCCGGCTTCCACCTGATTCCGCCGGAGCTGTGTAAGTGCAAGCGCTGGCTCTCGTCTTACACCCCTTGCTCCTTAAGTTTGTCTGGAGAGGCTGCGAGTCTGTAGGCTGGAAGGCCGGCAAGGCAGTATATTTCTGGAAACGGAAAGGATCCACACAGGAATGTGGGTCGTACAGGGCGGTGTTACTGCTTTCGACCCTGGCAAAGGCCTGCCACAAGAGCCTTCGGCCGCCACTCAAGGCCTGGTTCGAAAGTACTTCGCCGAACCTCCAGCTTGGGGGGCGCTCAGGATGTTCAGTTACATTCGGTGCCCATGTGATCAGCGGGGCCATGAGAGTCGCTGCGACAAGAGGCCAAACAGCTTTTGTCATCTACGCTGACATCGCCACCGCCTTTTATGCCGCGATCACGCAGCTTGTCGCGACAGATGGGGCGACACCGTCTGACGACCTGGTCCGGCGAGCTACCGCCCTGCCCCAAGGCGATGTCGCCGAGCTCCGACAGAGGATGACCAAGCCATCCGCCATGGCGACGGCCCTTGCGGATCCGTGGCTGGAGCGGATTACTGACCGCATGAGCACGGGGAATTGGTTCGCCCTCAAGAACGACGTCGTGCCCATCGCGACTTCGCGAGGAACAAGGCCGGGTTCGTCTTTTGCGGACGTCATATTCGCGCTCTTGGTGCCAAAAGTACTGGCCAGACGGGACGCTGAGCGAGCAGAGCAGGTTGTCCTGAGTGAGGCTCCACAGCTTCCCTGGGACGAGTGTGCTAACTTGGAGCCGTGCAGTGCTAGCGCGTCAACGATACACCTTCGTGACGTGGTGTGGGCAGATGACGTTGCCATACCAAGAGTATGCAGGAGTGCCCATGATGTGCGCCCTGCAGTCGCCTGTGAGACGGGCCTGCTGGCGGACGCCTTGAGCACCCACGGACTCCGCCTTGCTTACGGCACCCACAAAACTGCAGCGGTTGTATCGGTGCGTGGTTGCGGTTCCCGTACTGCCCGCCAGGCGCTGTTCTCTGCTAACCAGGGTGCGGGCAAGGTTTTGGTTTTGCGTGAAAACGGGCCACCTGAGGATTTGCCTCTTGTCTCCAGCTACACCCATTTGGGGGTTGTACGGCAGCCCAGGACCAGAGCTGGCTCACCGTGTGGCACAGGCTCGTTCAGCCTTCCAGGAGGGACGCAGAAAAATCTACAAGAACCGAGGTATTTCTGTTGCCCGCAAAAAACACCTGCTGAATGCCACCGTGATGGCGAAGCTCCTACAAGGAGCCGGAGCATGGCCTCCCCTCAATAACAGGGATCAGCAGACCGTAGACACAGCGGTTTGGACGATGTACCGCAGCATCCTCTGCATCCCCAGGACAGGAGGCAGAGCTTGACAGGGCTTATGTGCTGCGCCGGCTGCGCCCTGACTGGCCTAGCACCACCGGCTGTCCTACTGCGGCGCTGGAGGCTGCTCTACTTGCGCCAGATGGTCAGCTCGGCGCCGCCCGAACTGTGGGCCGTGGTTAAAGCAGACAGACCCTACGCTGATCTGCTTTTGCACGACCTATCCTGGCTTTACTCCTGGATCTGGAGAACGGGCGCTCTACGCGACCCACGTCAGTACTGGTGTGAATGGTCTGAGTCGATACGCGCGAGACCGGGGCTCTTCAAAGGCTACGTCAAGCGCGCTTGCGCGCTTGAACAAACGAGGATTGCCAGTTTGGCGGCCCTAGACGGGCTTTACCGTGGCCTGACCGGCATTGTTGGCACGACGACATCCACGGCCGCGACTCCGGCAGGCTCCGACACGCCTGAGATGTGTCTCCCGTGCAAGAGGGCCTTCAATTGCCGCAAAGCATGGGCTGGACATGCGGCGCGCATGCATGGATATAGATCTGCCGCACATCGCACATGCAGCGGACGACTATGTCTGTCTTGCGGCAAACTGTTCGCCAATCCTGGCAGACTCAAGAGGCACCTCATTAGTGTGCCGGCCTGCGTAGCTGGATGGGGCTCATTCACCCCGCGAACAGACTGCCCCGATGCAGATGAACATGTGCAAGCGCCACCTCGACTGGTGGCCGGCTCCTTCGAGACTACTGGGCCAATTCCAGGCGACACTGAGATAGATAATGATCTATTGGCGACCCTGCAGCGAGCAAGCTTGGATGAGGTGGCCCTGTGGAACATCATCCAAGCGCACATTGATTGCACCTCTAGCCCATCTGCGAGCCACGATTTTGGCTTGGAGGGGAGTGCTCCCCTCTGCACCCAAATCCGAGCTAGCGGAAAACTTCCTGCTCCTGCTTGACCCACAGGTGACTGCCGAGGAATTCCCAGCCGAAAAGCCAGCTGTGAGCGGCAGTCCGTATGCTGAACCGACTTGGCAGACGATGTGTGGACTCCCAATGGCCTGCTCAGGAGTGAGGCGCGTCTGGCGGGTACTGCCGCCCCCGCCGATTGTCTTCCGCATAGACCAGCCAACCAGTGTCGCCCTACGGGCAGCTAGAGGGCTGCTGGCGTGGGTGGAGGATGTGTGCCGCTGCATCGCTGAGTGCGCTGAGGTTGCGCGCCAGCAGCCAATCTGCCTCACATGCCCTGGACTTTGGAAGCCGATCCCGATTCTGCGTTCCTGGGCTGAGCAGCTTGGATTTCGCTGCCCCGATGATGCCATGCTCAGTCCCTGATGCCCCCCTTGTTTCACCTCTTCTGAATTCACATGCTAGGCGTGTGTCTTTGATAGACTCAACCGCTGCGAATGAACAAAAATGTATGTACGTATGTATTTCTGTATCACACACGCAGCTGTGTGTATGTATATGTGTAATATATGTACACACTATATACACATAGCCAGAGAGAGAGAGAGAGAGAGAGAGAGAGAGAGACAGACAGACAAACATGGAGAGAGGTACGTATCTGAGTGCTTAGTCACTTTTTTGTGTGTATTAATCAATTTCGGAGTACACGTATGAGGTATACAGAGTATACAGTCAAAAGACCAGAGGACCTCCAGACCATAGGACACGGAGACGAGGGGACCAGGAGACCAGGTGATGCGGAAACTGGCCCGTGTCAAAAGAAACACAGCAGAAGCAGCACATCACAAGAACATCACTCATTTTCATCGCCAGGTGACATGTTAGAAACCTGGCCGACATGCCGAGTCATGCTGATCGCTAGTCATGCCTCCGTTCATGCAAGGATCTTTCTGGCCAACTCCTCCAGGACTGCAAGCTCATCCGCTTCCTTCACCTGCAGGCCTAAGTATCACACGTGCCTGTAACGAACGAGCCTTTAGCCCACGTCGCTCAAACATTCGGCTTGCTTGAGCTGGTATGTGCTGTTGCACGCTGCCGAGCTTCCCTCGATCTGTTCAAGCTCTTGCGCCAACATCCTGACAGGACTGTGCTTTGCACGAGGAGGGCCGTTGGCCCTAACAGCATCCGACAGCCCTGCTGTGGTTCAGACATGGTAACACTGATGAAAACTGGGCCAAGTCTCCGTCGTTGCATTGCTCTCATCTTCTGCGGATTCTGTGGCTCGAGTGCCTCGAGAGGAGACAGGCGACGTGCAGATCCGCCATTTGATGTAGACCAGACAGACAACCAACTGCATCTCCGACACATCAGAAATGATGTTATCGGGGAAAGCCGACGGGGCACCGTGAAGCGAGAAAGGACTGGCTTGTCCGCGCCTTGGCTTCGCGCCTGCAGAGGCGCTCCGTGACATCACCTTCGCCTGAGCACGACCGTGCAACCAACTGGGCCATCTCCATTTGACGATGCTGAGCTTGGATTCATTTGAACTTCTTTCCTGCAGCTGGCTGCCGTTCACGCCGTCAGCCCTCCTCAGAGCGAGGGTGCAGCCAAGCATCGTTGGAGCAGCTGTGCTTTGCGGGAAATCCGCGGCCGGAAGCTGGGCTCTTCTGCGTGCCTGGGCAGGTCGTGAATCTACCGCGGCCTTGGGCTGTCACTGAAAGTTAGCCGCCAAGCACTTGCATCTGCATTCTTGACGCCCAAACACTGACGAGTTCCGAAGCGCCTCTCGTGTGTAGACAACAAGGATGCATTGAGCTGCTTAGGCCCTGGAGACAGACGGGACACAGATTCCAAGAAGGTTCATCCAAGACGCGTCTTTCGCCCCTTCTGTCTCTGGTGAACACGGTCATGCCAGGGCTCCCCAGCATCGAGTACGTGTCTGGCAAGTAAGGCGAGTAAGCCAGTACTGTTCATGGTGACATGGCAATGGTGTGCTATTGTGGAATGGCTAGTAGTCACGCAACTCCACACTTCAGCCTGAAGATTGCCTTGCTGCGCTTGTTGATTTTCGGTTGAAAGGTGTGCTCAGCTGCTTCCACTTCCTTCTTGGCATTGACAGACTCTGTCACCTGGAAATCTGCACAAGCAAACTAGGTCATTGGCTTTGTATCGAGCACCTCTGCAGAAAGAGAGATGCGAAATGACGTGAAGGAGCTATGCCTTGCGATTGCGGATCACGGACCGTGTAACGTCTTCTTTTCGGCTCCACGGCGGGGCGTAGCCTCGGAGTCAGCCCACTTATGGCGACAAGCCGTGAAGCAGTGCTCTATCGTGAAAATTCGTCAGACTAGCTGGGTACGTCTTGCACAGGCCTGCTCCAACTAGCTTGCGTGACTCTGCAGTGATGCTGGGCGAGGCCAACATCTGGGTCTCCTGAGCATCACCGCTACTAGCGCTCTTGTACACTCCGCTCTAGCCACCGCTGGTACCGCTCCTGCTCATCCTTTTGCTTTTGTGCAGTTTCCAGTTTGGCTTGCCTCTGCTTTATGAACTCGACGTTGCCTCAGTCCAGTGGCGACATGGGAAGACCCAGCAGCCGTGCGGAAAAGAGTGCAATGAACACTTGCGAAGAATGTCCCAAACATCCAGGCAACGCTCGTATGTTGCCATAGGTGGGCTTTGCGCGCGTGTCGGAGACCTTCAAGAAGCCGAGGTCTCTGATAAGAAGTAACGCTCTTTCCCTGGCCTCTGTTGGCTTCGCGGAGGAGGCCCGAAGAGTGTGTAGTGCGAACCAAGTTGGTGACCCTGCGGCCTGTGAACAACGACAGCAAACTTCAGACACACTTCTGAATCGACTTATGCTTTCGACTCTCGACAAGCGCCAGGCCTTTTGATTGACCACTGTCGATTTGTAGATGGACTGCTTGGTGAGCTGCTGAAGCTGACCGCACCTGTGGATGTAGGACCAACGTCCCAAAGGTGGAAAACCCTGGCTGCAGCGAATTCAACGACCTGGTGATTGTGCCGGCGATGCTTTGGAGCTCTCTGCAGATGTGGTCCTGCAACAGAGGCGGATGAGCAAGTGCTTGATTGATGAAAGTCGGAAGGTTTGTAGCGCCTGCGGATGGAGTTGACATCATTGAGCGCAGCAGACTGTAGCAGCAAGGAGTCAACCTTCTCAGGCAAGCTGACCATATTTGAGGCAGACAGTATTAGAAGCCGCCTGTGCAGAAAGCGTTGTCATGAAGTCCGTCGAAACCATGTCGGTGCGCCGGGTGCGCTGGCTCGACTGCACTTCATCGTGGGTGGTCTCCTCGCCATCCGCGGCACATGTTCGGCTGTACTCAAGCTGCCTTTGTGATCGTAACGTATGTGCGGCCGACCAACCTCCAATGTCTGCAGGACATCGCACGACATGTCAAGTACTAGCCTCTGCTCGCTATCGCGAGTTCTGGCAAGTCCTGCAGCAAGGCCTCTGCCAAGAGAAGTTGCTCTTCGTGGGAATAAGCAGCATCCTGTGTGAATTCGTGACGACAGGAGGATAGCTTATTTTGGCTGAAATCGGCGTGGCCAGTGCACTTCGCGGAAGATCCTGGAGCAGAACAGGCTCTTCTGCAACCATGGCTCGAGCAATCGATACAGACGGCTGAAGGGTGGGGTAGGTAGTGCGTTATATATTCAACTGACATCACCATATTGCATGCTCACATTTCTAAAACAAACGGGAGGACTTGTAGACGCTTTCTCTCCGCTTGCATTACAGTCAATTGAAACATCCAGTAGGGTCAGGAAATCAAATCCCAGGAGACGCTCTGGGGTGCAGGAAAGCCTCTGATCAGAGGGACAGGAAGCTGCAGATGAACAGTACTGAACTGGCCGATTCGTAGACGAGGTGCTTGCAAAGCTCAGTTTGCGATAATTGAATGCCCTGTGGAGGCAAAGGTAGGTAGCCTCCAAAAGGTGGCGCACTGGCAGGAGCCTTCCGTTTCCCAGCTCCTGCATGCATTGCTACTCACTGGCTCTGAGAGGGAAACGATGGGAAACTAAACATCTTGAAGCTGACGCTGCGTCTCCGGACCTGCCTAGCAGACCTTGCAGAGAAGAAGCACTTCCGGTGTGTTTTGTCAGTCCTGTTCAGCTTGCGCGAAGGCTCCTGGCACACGCCAGCCGCCAGATACTTTCTCACTGCGAATTCCAAAACAAGGGACAGGTTGAGCGTGTCAGCGCTGTTTGGCAACGCCGATTTGCGGTTGGCGGTCCCCAGCTTGAGAGGCAATGAGAGGCAGGCCATGAAACACGAAAGCTCATGGCAGTAGTCGTAGCAGCAGCCGGTGCCGGGGTGGTAGTGGTGGTAGAAGTAGTAGTTGTACCAGTACGGGTAGTGGTAGTGGTAGAGTGGTAACCGTAGAGTGGTAGTGGTGGTGGTGGTGGTAGTGCTGGTAGTGGTGGTGGTGGTGGTGTGGCGGTGGTGAGGCAGTGGTAGTACTACAGTCGCAGTCGTAGTCGCAGTCGTAGTCAGTAGTAGCCGTAGCAGTGGGAGTAGGAGTAGGAGTAGGGGGAGGGGTAGGAGTAGGAATATTTGCATTGCCAACGTCTCGCGGAGTACCAGCGTTCGACGAGGGGATCAGGTTTTGCCCGCGACTTAAAGCCGCATCACTCTTTTGGTGATACCCATGCCAACCAAACTACATGGAGGACCATTCGTCTAGTCCATCTGATCTAAATCCACGATTTGTCGACGTCTGCACCGCGTTAGGAGTGGCCATCTGTTGAGTGCTGGTCAGTATTTGCTGGCGAATCTCACAGCTGTGCTTATGCAAAGTGCCCAGAGCACGTCTGCACATAGCACAACAGTGGGTATGACCCGCAGCTACAAGCCTGACACAGGTCGCAGTGAGGCAACAGGCGACCCGGTCACGAAGTGCAGCACGCTGTCTCCGATTACAGCGTTTGCTATGGAATCCATGCCCACATGTCGAACAGCAGAATGCATCGGCTCTTCCACAGCTGCGCACACAGCCTGGCATAGTGCAGCTGGCCATAGACCTGAGGCGAGAGCTGCTGGGAAGGAGTTTGCTTTGGGATGGCATGTTTAGCAAGAGCTGGCACTTCGGCTCGGAAGCTTTTTATGCCTTTGCACAGGCAGAGTGGGCCTCATGAGGCAGTGTGCGTAAGTGTAGCGCCGCGCACGCATCAACGCCGTATGGGCTACGATGCGGGCAACGTCAAAACTGGCGCCTAATCCTTAAGCACACTGGGCAAGCAGTCAAGATGCAGCTGTGGACGAGGCCGCTCGGTACAGGCTTCAGGCAAATCAAAACCCAACTCCGATAGCTGCTCCTGGAGTGGGTGACTCAAAGCATCCCAATGCCGTGGTGTGTATGCCACTAGCAACACTCGATCAAAGGCAGCCCAGGCCCAGGTGCAGTGAAGGCGAGAATTAGCAGCAAAACGAACTGTCTGCATTTGGATTGAAAATCGAAGCCCGGCAGTCAGTCCCCCGGCGTGCTCATGAAACTCTGTGCCGCCTGCACATTCTATCCAAATCTCACCATCATCATGCAATGACAACGATGCCACTATATAGGTTAAGCTCACTGGCATTACCTTTGTCAAGGTGGAGCGGCATGCTGCAATTAAACAGCACACCCGCCGTCGCCCACTTGTGATCTGGACACAGTCGCATGAGCAGAAAATTAAGCAGGCGGGCCGTGTTGGGGTGTCAGCCCCGTAAAAGGGCCTTTGGAGTAAGTCAGACATCAAACAGGCATGTCGAGGCTTCTCACGCTGCAGCAGGCTCGCGACTTGTCGCACCGCGCTCCAAATAGGACAGGAGCCAGACTCAAGGAGGCTTCTGGCCAGGCACTCAGCGGGGCTGATCACGTTCGTGTCAAGCCAGATTGGCGGAGGAAGAAATGGGTGCGCTCTTGATGAAAATGTGGGAGCAAGCTGATCCACATACGCAAGGAATTCCCGGCGCGTTGGATTACGCAGCACTTCGGCCGCCCATGGTACCAAGTCATAGAGCGACCACATGCCAATGTAACATGGCGGTGCCACCCCATGACAGAGCACATAAAGATGACGCGCACAGTTCAGCGCCAAGTAGCATTCCAAAAAGTCATCATGCACATCCCCCGAACGTCCAAGTGAACACCCCTCCCCAGTCTTGGGCCATTGCGCCTCGTGCTGCACAAGATGCGAGATCTCCACGCAAGTCTGAGCGGCACACATGGAGGAGGGCTCCAGAGGCCCTAACAAGGAAGCACTGCAAAGGCAGATGATTCGAGCCAACACCACGCTCTGTCGGCAATGCTGGTAATATCGGCATATCGCGGACTTATGACACAAACAGAACCATACAAGGGCGTGCAAAATGGAAAAGGTCGCATACGAGATTGTTTTGCAAGGTACCCGTTCGCTTCGGAGTGGCACTGCATGCAAGTTTAGCCGGGGTCCGCAGAAACGTTTGCCGAGCCAGACCCTGGCTTCTGTGCTATGATCGCCAGTCCTACCAGATAGGCGCTCTGTGCAGGTAACCGAAGCTCTTGGCGGGTGGCAGGCTTAGGGCTACGGTTATCATCACACAACCAGAAGGACCAAGTAGGCGGGTCTCGGGTAAGGTCGGGCACACTCGAAACAGCTCGATAATGACCACTAGTGTAATGGTAGCCCCTAGAGCCCTAGATGTATGATGACGAACGCCACTTGATAGTTGAGAGGCAACTTCCGTGCTCTCAGCCGGAGCCAGAAAGTGCGGCAGGCTCACGCGAGAACCTGGCTCAATTGTCACACGGCGCATATCTTTGTGACGATTGTCATGGTATCTTCTGAGACTGAGGCAAACTACTCCTCTGCTGTTGCAAAGGCCGTGGACTGCATACTGATTACGCCAGTCATTGATGAGCCCTTGCAGAGGCGGGCGGGTGAGGTCTATAGAGCTATGGGGCCAGCAAGTGTGCCGGAGTCAGAGATAGTGTACGGCAGCATTAAACGTGCTTGCCACTGGCCTGCAAAGCCATCCAGCTGCCAGGCATTCACCAGATGCTGCCAAAACTCACCTACGTCATGCTGCTGGAAGATTCCACGCCAACCATGAAACAAGATCCTAAAGGGCAGGCACTCTGTGAGCGGTACTACATTGCCAGTGGCAAAGAAGCGAGGGCCAACCTGGGCGGTACCCTGTAAAGGCGAAAGCCATATCCGAAAGCTCGCGCAACCAGGACCACGCCTGCACTGCTGCGATTGCATAACAGAGGTTCATGCCGCCGGGGTTAGAGAACAAGTTGCAGGACTGCCCGGAGTCGGAGTTGTGCCGCCCTGGGCACAACCCCAGGGCACGACGGCCGCCCTAGGCCGTGGCTTTCTTCCGATCTCGCCAGCGTGGCTTCCACTCGCAAAAGTCCTGTCCCAGATAGCTCTGCTCCAGCTGCTCATCTGACTTCTCTGGGCTCGCTCCGGTTTGATGAAAAGCCCGAGCAGTTTGCAGCACGCACAGCCTGCCAGGCTTTCAAAGATACGGTGCAGATCGTCCGCTTCTTGGGATCTCACGCTGAGGGTCAGCATAATGACACGACCTCCCCATCCAGCTCCTCGAACAGGTTCTTCGTGCAATTGCGTTGAGAGGTGCCGGAGTGCCAGGTCGAGGTCCTTGAGGAAGGTGGTGTGCGAGCGCGGGTCCACCGGAGCCTGGATCTGACACTTGTTCTGGGTGTCCCAGCCGTGGTAAAACCACGCCGGGCCCAAAGCCTGGCGTCCCTCTCCCAGCCATCCTGCCTCTCAGCAGCGCTGCATCCGCGTCTCGTCGAGTTGCACATTCTCCATCTGCTCCTTGAGCATCGTGATAATGCCCATCATGATGGCCGTTTTGAGGGCCATCGTGACCTTCGAGAAGAGGTCCTCCCAGTTGGTGGTGGCGTCCTTGATGGCCTGAAGACACGAGTGGGGGACACACCACGTAGATCACGAACCCCGTATCGGCTCTCCACAGCTGGAGATCGGCTTCGTGGCGCAGGACCGCCCGCGTCAACGTGGTCAGGAGACCCTGCTTCTCGTCGAGCTGAGTTCTGGAGCCCTGGGAGCGGCATTGGTCCGTCTTGTAAGCCCCAGCCGCGCTTGTTGCTTCGCCACGCTGCCACGCTTGCCAGCCATCCGGTGAGTGTCCCTTGCCGTGCTGCTGTCGCGACCACTTTGGGGGGCGATCTTCCGTGGGATCCTCCTTCTCGGGATGACATTCCTCTCCCGTCGCGCTCTTGTTCATGCCGGGAAAGACCAGCGCCACCTCCGACTTGGCCCAAGTCCATGGTCTCCGCCATCTTGTGCTCGACGCGTAGAGGCTTCCTGATCGGCAACGATAAGAGCAGCAAATAGGGTTGGAAGACTGGCACACAACTGCGCAAGTGCTTGCGCGTGTCCTTGGTCGGCTTGCAGCAATATTTGCAAGGGCTAGCTACGTCCAGGCCCAAGCTAGAGATTCGAGCACTGGCAATCGGGGAGTGCTTCCACTCAGCTGCAGGCAGGAGACGCATATGCTGCTTGCAACCCGGGCCGACAAGCGAAATCCATTGACCACACAACACGCAGTATGTTCTCATTGTGCCACAGAAGTGTGAATCCTGAAGTGGCATTCGCCAGCGCTGCTGTGACTGCTGACGAAAGGTGGCGTCCTGTATGAGAGGAAGCCCTGCATGATCAGTAGCGGTGGTGCTGGGGGTGATCTGGCGAGCTGACTGCCTATGCAGCTCTCCCTGCCCAGAAGCTACCTGGACTTCTGGAGCAGTGATCACCCCCGACTCTTGATTGCTCGGATGAATGGGCAGACCATTAACCCTAGGGCAGCCTCTTTTGATGCGCTTTTTGAGGCCTTCAACCCGGGTATACTGAGCACCACAGAACCGACATGACGGCATTCCATCTACCGTATAACAGCGATGCACTTGCGTGGAGAGGACCCCACTAACCTGAGGCTGCCTGGAAATGTTCGCATCGGCAGGTGTCGTCTTGGGGGGGTTATTGGGCCTACCATGCTTGCGGGTCCTATGGGAGCGCATGTGCCTATGATGCGTAAAGTACTGACCACAGACATTGCGCGGCACACCCCAGGATTTCAACTCTGCAGTATCCATCGGCGTGATGGAGGTAAAGGCAAAGTCCTGGGCCTGACGCATACCGTGTAAGATGCATCCAAACCAAACTCGACTGGAAGGATCAGTGCTTTTAGCAAGAAGCCCATACATAAGGGTCGACCGCACGCAGGCAACATACAGCCGCACTCTGTGCTTCACAGAAACGCGCTTGTTGTGCAGCATATGTTGCAACCGCTTTGTAGGTGGCAACCTCAAATCTACCGTAGGAAGCAACAACACCAAGATAAACCATACTGGCAGCTGGGGGCACAAGCAATGGCTGATCTGGGCAACCGAAATTGAGGGCTGGCCGTCCATCCACCGTGCTGGAGTGGAGCCGTAGCCATCTCCGTGCAACGCTGCCTTTTAAGCTGAGAACCACACTAGACTTACTAGGATTGACGCTCATACCGGTCTTGTTGAACAGCGCAAACAGACAGCGGACAGCCTTAAGCGGAAACCCTAAGTCTTCAACCCTTTCTATTTCAAAGGCAGCGTGACTGTCGTCAGCGAACAGCGTGGCAAGTCGGGAAAGCCCAAGCCTCATTCGTACCTTCTACAAATTGATCATACAACCAGGCGCTATAAACCGAATAGAGGAGGGGAAGGAGTAGTAGTAGTAGTAGTAGTAGCAGCAGTGGTAGTGGTAGTGGTAGTGGTAGTGGTAGTGGTAGTGGTAGTGGTAGTGGTAGTGGTAGTGGTAGTGGTAGTAGTAGTGGTAGTGGTAGTGGTAGTGGTAGTGGTAGGTAAGGTAGTGGTACGTAGCGGTAGCGGTAGCGTAGGTAGTGGTATGGTATAGTAAGTAGTAAGTAGTAGTAAGTAGTAGTAGTAGTAGTAGTAGTAGTAGTAGTAGTAGTAGTAGTAGTCGTAGTAGTAGTAGTAGTAGTAGTAGTAGTAGTAGTAGTAGTAGTAGTAGTAGTAGTAGTAGTAGTAGTAGTAGTAGTAGTAGTAGTAGTAGTAGTAGTAGTAGTAGTAGTAGTAGTAGTAGTAGTAGTAGTAGTAGTAGTAGTAGTAGTAGTAGTAGTAGTAGTAGTAGTAGTAGGCACCCCCCCTACCAACTACACTTGCTCTCAACCATGTTAAGACAACATCCATTTTACTCGGTATTTACGGCACTTTCGTCATGTGCGATCGTCCTAAGAGGCCCAAAAATCGACTTGTCGAGTTTGCAAACTCGGGCTCTTGATTTTGGACTTGCTTCTGGGGGTGGGTGGGGGGGTGGGGGCGGGGATGATGACGACAGTGTTACGCGAACACACCCAGCAGTATCACCACAAGAGCCGTTTAACTCGGTATTTACGGTACTTTCGTGATGTCAGACTTTGTTACATATTCTGAGCCCCTACTTTTCGACTATGCGTATTAAACTTTGCTCTTTGGAACTGTTTGCAAAAAAACTCGAAATTGGGTGGGGGAAAGCTTCTTCGGGGATGATCACGACACTGTTTTGCGGACACCCTGAACAATATTTCCACACTCAAGCGCGCACACACCACACACACACACACACACCACTTCAAAAACAGACCCTCCTACGCAGAGGTTGGGCGGTAGGGGTGTTGGCGAACCCCTCCCACGTGCAGCTGGCATCTTTGTTTTTGATGTTCAGAAGATGTTGAGCTTCAGGTTTTAGAAACGTTAAACCCTTGTTGGCAGCACCTGGGTTTTGCACGGTATTTACAGCGTTTTCGTACTATCCGACCACCTGGGGTTTATCAGTTTCTTCCCCGTCGAGCTTACAACTCCAGCTGCTGTGGCAGGTTTGGGGCCTGAGCCCCTGCAACTTCACCGGCTGTGACAGCTAAGGAAACTGAGCCTCTGCAACTTCTGCAGCTGTCACAGATAAGGAGCCTGAGCCCGTGCATCTTCTGCAACTATCGCAGTTAAGGCGCCTAGCAGCTACCGCTGCCCAGCCCGGATGGAACAAGTGTAGTTGGGAGGGGGGGGGGTGGCTAGTAGTAGTAGTAGTAGTAGTAGTAGTAGTAGTAGTAGTAGTAGTAGTAGTAGTAGTAGTAGTAGTAGTAGTAGTAGTAGTAGTAGTAGTAGTATATAGTAGTAGCAGGAGTAGGAGTAGGAGTAGGAGCAGAAGTCGGAGGACGACGGCTACTCGGCTTGTCCTACTAACTTTGTTACGAAACTCTGCTCCAGATGTACCAATCTACACCCCTCCCCGCCCACCCCCAAACCTGCAACTCCCCCAAATACAGAACCCGGTGAAACTTTCAATCTAATTCCCCTCCGCGCTCTCTCCCGCAAAGCCATGCAATCTCGTCAACCGTTGCTCAATCTTGCCTCGCCCGCCCTCCATGCCGCCACCCCACTGGCTGATACTATCACAGAATGCTATGCTCTCTGGCCCTCGTCTGCCCCACTGCTACAAGTAGGCAAGATTTAAGTCAAGCCCCGCCCTGCGAGCCGTCGTGATAAAGCAATAACAAACCAAGGAATCGAGCACCGTCTCAAGAAGACACGAAGGACCCAAGAAGCCTGCCGTGGCTCGCGCGGCCAGGATCAGGGGCGACTCCTGGTCATAGGTCTGTTCTTAAGAGAAAGGCCTGAGTCGATGTAATTCAAATCAGCAGCGGAAGTGAGGACCACAGGTAAAACTCTTCCATGAATTGTCCAGTTAGGCGAATCTGCAGTTCAATATGGCAAAGTAGAACATGATAGAAAGACGCACCGATGATCTGGCGGGCTCACCCCTAAGCTGTTGAGGCTGCGTGGGTTGGCCCGACGGCCCAGCAGCAGCTGCATGACATTGAAACCTCAAGCAGCCAAGACGTGCAAGTGTAAAGCACCCAAGCATTCTACAAGGTGATTCTAGCGTAGACTGATGCTCGCTAGACGCTGGCAACTGATGAAC
Organism: Symbiodinium sp. CCMP2592; assembly: GCA_905221615.1. Lineage (NCBI taxonomy): Eukaryota > Dinophyceae > Suessiales > Symbiodiniaceae > Symbiodinium > Symbiodinium sp. CCMP2592. The sequence goes on from CAJNDT010005035.1 coordinate 97,600, forward strand.
TTCGTGCACATTCCTTCAATGCATGCCGATGTTCATCTGTCTGGAGTCAAGGCATCAGAGAATCCTGCCTTGGTCTGAAACTGGGTAAACCTCGCCCAAGGCATCAGCACAAAGATGAAGCAGCGTCTGCCTCGACAGACCAGTTGCCGTCAGTTGCCCTAGTAGGCTCCGACTGCCCGGGAGTTTCGCTGCGCTCGCTGCTCATGCCAAGCACCATGCTCAGTGTCTACTGATCCGACGCTGGCAGGTCAGATACTGTCGGCTTGAGGAGACTTTCGATGTTCGATGTGTCGATGCAGTCTGAGGCGAGAGCCCATCTTCGTCTGTGGCACACAAGGCATTTTGGGCATCTGGTATTCCCTGTACACTTGGCAACTGGAGGATTGGACGAGCTTTAAGCAAGTGGTCGAGGCTGCTTCCAACCTGAAGCAACTTGGAGGTGGCCCCGAAATCCAAAGCCGAGATAGCCAGCTTTAGTTCCTGGTCAGAATCTCGTGTTGAGCAAGCCGAATCTCTCTAGGGCTACACAGCGCATGGCGGTCCTCCATGTGCTTGGGCAGCTGTCGCTGCACTGATGGCGATTCATGTGCGCAAAGTTGATATGATGACTATTGCGAAGTGGACAGGTTTCGACGAGCCTAGCTTCTAGGCTACCTACCATGTTCTGTCCTGTGCATTGGAACACACAGAGGCCGCTCCCGTAGCCGACGGGGCCTTCACCGCAGGAAAAACAGCACCCCTGACCTGAGAATCTTGGTGGCCCCGAGCTGTTACTGGGGGAAGGTTTTTCCTGCGGCTCAAAACCTGAGGCGATGAACCGCACACACATGCAAAGGATAGGTTCCTGCACCTGCGCAAGAGTGGGCCACGGTACTACCGAACCACCAGCATTATCATTTTGTGCGTCCACGCCAGCTCGGGATGGAATGGGATGGAAGATCATCCAGCACCTATTGTCGGTGATAAGTGCTTTTGGAATCAGCGGTCTATCAATGGGCTCCCGAAGGGCCTCTGCTCACTCTTCATTTCCATCCTCGTGCCAGCAATGCGGGCAAGAAAGCATGAGATGCATGAGCAAGAACTTCTTGCGATCATGGAATAAACTCAAATGTCATGGACACTGTAAGGAGGCGCATTGTTCGGATTGCCAGGCCTCCATGGCCAGTTCACTCGCCCCTTCCAGTGCGTTGGTGGCATATGCCTCGCAAGCATCTACAGGGCCACGTGCCGTGAGTTGTTGGAGCACGGCAGTGCCCTGGCTTGAATGCAGAATCCTGCAATCAGTCTTTGTTCGCCTCCATCATGGCTTTGGCTGACTGCCAGGGTTCCCATTGCGTGAACACCTGGAGACAAGACCAAACTGGACCAACCGGAGACGACTGTGACCACCAGGTCTGTATACGGATGTGCCTCCTGCCAGCGACCTCTGGAAGTGTCTGCCTTCGCGAGGCCCATCTTCAAGACCGGATGTGGGCCATCCTCTCTTCACTTTTTCACGAGCTTCTGAAGTGCAGCCTGAAATGTTTATTAATTTTGTTCGCTGAGCTGGATCTGACACTTGCAGGCCACTCGCACTGGTTTAACAGCTTAAATATGATGCAACTTCTGGTTGTAGGTAGAGAAGCTTCTTTCGTTTAGCACATGCTTATCAGAAATGTCAGGGGTATGACTGTGGTGTAGCCGGCAAGCTTTGACTGTGATGTCCTGTTCACTGCCCTCGTCCATGAAGATCTCCCAAGTTGAGGCTTCAGGCACGCAGTAGCCGCCCAAGCCTCCGAAGCCTCATCTGCAAGGCTCATCCATGAGGTTTCCCGTCAGCACCCATGTGAGAACGTCGGAGCAGGTGGGTACGCCGCAGATCGGATACTCGCTGTCAGCCACAAAGTTCACTTGAACATCCTTCGCACCCACCTGAACACGCCAATGGTTACAATATACTCTGGCAACCACAACAGCCAACGACAGTGTGCAATCCGACAAGGCCATTTTCCCGCAAGCTGAATGTCACTGTCTCGGTAGCAGGTTGCTGCACGGTTGGACCTTGATGCAGTTAACCATGAAATGTCTGGCTGCAGAACTCTTAAAAACTGCCGCCACAATGACATATGTTGTTCCAAGAGCTTGCAACAGCTGAGCCTCCAGCTTGCCATGAAGTACATCACAAGGCAACATGTCCCACGCGCCGTTCTTTGGCGTGACTTGCATGGTCAAGGCCGCTTGGATGACTTTCTTGTCTTCGGCGCAAAGCTCATGCAACCTGTTTTCATGCTGAGGGATCGGTAGCTTTCTAGCTTCAGCTAGGGTGCCAGGACTCCTGGACAAGGTCAACGGAACACGTCGCGTGTCAGTCTGAGTGCAAACTGAACCGGCGCACCTGTGATCTGTCACCACCTTGTCTCGTGCAAGCGGAGCTCCGAAACCTCTGTCGCGTATAGTTCAATTCTTGGGACCTGGCCACAGTAAACCACCCATGAAGCTGCTGACTCGCCAAGGCGTTGCGGATGTCGCTCTCATACCCAAGAAACTCCTGGTGCCTTGCGAATTCGCGGCAACTATCTCTGTGAGGCTGTCTAGAGGTCCTAACGGTCATTGGGCCTTCCGGCGGCGGCATAGCAGCAAGTGTCATCCTACACACACAGGCGCTTCCTGTGGTCGCTTAGGCTTTGCCCAATTAGAGTTTGGCTGGAAGAACTGAATGCCACTTAACCAATGACCTCGTGGAAGATTTGAAGTTGCCAGCGATGCCGCTCGAAGCCTGCCAAGAGAAACTGGCCTCAACGACTCGACGGAGGGCTCAGCATTGCAGCACGGTTCACACACTTTCCCCGACACAAGCTGCAATTGCTATCAGCCGAGAATCACTTGTAGTTGCACGCCTGACAATACTCCCGGCCAGCATCTCTACGCCATCCATATCCTTTGTGCCTGTGAAATACCGAAGCTCAAGGCTACTGCCATGACCGACCTGCCTGACATCTTGCAAGATCTTGCAAGTATACAGCTGAGCAAAGCAGCAGTGACAGCTACGGCTGGTCGCCTCGCTCCATTCTTGAAGGGGAACGGTTTCAGCTTGCAGATCTGTTCGTAGTCACCTGTCATTCCAGAGGACAGGTCTCACAGAGGCTCTGAAGCCTCTAAGGCAAGCGGCCTATGTCACCTGTCGCCTCGATACCCGCAGCCGTGTGATCAAAGCGAAGAGACCATGGCAGGACACCTCTAGCCAGGCTTGGCAAAAGCGCAGACACCAAGGACGAACAACTTCCTCCAGGCGACCAGCCCGGCCTGCAATGGGGATTGACTTGACCACCCGCGTGTCCATAGCTGCGACGAGGCTCGTAGTCCACCCTCCACCCGACAGGCCAGCCAAAACCACATCCTGTTACAAGACACTGAGGGGCTTAGGTCCTCGAATCCCCTAGAGCATCAAAAGCCAATTCCTCGAAGCCCAAGCTTAAAGCGTAGTTGATGGTCAGTATCACGGGCTCACAGAAGTATCCTCGGCTAACCAGGCTTGGCATTCATCGCTGAAACTTGGCCTAGCAGGTAGCAGTCAACGATAGCAGTTGTGTAGCCGAAGCACGGATCGTGGAGTCACCAAGGCTTTCGTGGTGCCTTGCCACACTCGAATGAGACAGCATGCGGTTTGACGATGCTCGCTGTACCTGCTGAAGTTCTGTTCAGTCGCTGGAACCACCAGTGATCTGTCAGGTTGGTGCTGCGCCGTGGATCGAAATTTACGCCCACCAGTGGCATGGACAATATGAAAACCTCGGAATTTGTTTTTGCCACGACACCAGTTGCATGCGAGCGAAGGGCTCCAGATGCTCCAGTTGTCCCCTAATGAGCAAAGCTCAGTAATTGAGGTTCAACATGCCTAGATGCAGTTCCCCTAGGCTTTCTGTCAAGTTGCATTGTGCCCCAGCGCATGGAAGAACCGCGTCACATTGTCAAGATCCCACCAGGTGTATCCAGTGCCATTGGCTGCCCTCTCTTTGGTGTGCTTGGTACCCATGCATCCCATGCGACAGGGACCTTGAATCCAACCGGGGCGAACACCAGACTTTCGCTTGAGATGCTTGGCTCGGCCTCGGGAGCAAGCTCTGACCTCGCTGTACGCTGTTCATCCATGGTTGTCTTACCGGCCAAGCGTCTTGGCACGTGGGTGGATGGGGAAGGACAGACGCAATCGTGATGCCCATGGTGCCACAGCACTGCGCTCTTCGACTTTCGGAGGGGTGCTGTGAAGACCTCACTTCGGACCACATACTGCCAGACTCATCAATGCACAACGCGTTCAATTCAAAACGCTTGCTGATAGCCCTCGTATTCATAGTATTTCAGTATTTGGACCCTGTGCGAAGCCCGGTACGAGCACACCCCGATAGAACCCCGAAAGCCCGAAACAACCCGGTGGATATCTTCATAGAACCCAGTGAGGGAACCCTATTCTGCTTGTTAAGACACTTAGACGATGTTAGATACGGATCCCCGCAGAGGAGTTGAATGGGATCAATGATTGCCAATGATTACAAAAAAATCAACAAAACAACACGACCAAAGACACACAAAACAACCGACATCTATTCGTAAAACCAGCAAAACGCGCGGGTCGTTTTCCGAACCCGATCTGCGCTGGATATGTATTACGGTAAACTTAGATCGGGAAACTGTCACCATCTGTTTCTCCCACTACAGTACATTCCACTTCTAGGCTTCGTGCTTCACAGGCGCTTAGCGTTCAAGCCCCCCGTGCCCGTCAACCAAGAGCCGTACCGTGTATAACTTTCCCTCACGGTTTGGCGAACTCTTACAAGACCCGATTGAATTTCATGCTTCGCTCATATTCACAAACCTATAACCTATAAGCTAGCATGTTACGTTATTCCGACCCCAAACAGAGACAATGCTATGTTAGGGGAGGAGCGAGGAGACGCGGGAAGCGAGACCTCAAAGAGAAGCCCGACCTGAAGTCAACACCGACGCACCTCGGTCTCTGTTCATCCTTAATCCAAACGTCGAAGGTTGGCAATATCAGCTACACAGCCAGACATGTTCTCTACATCAGGGAATGCCGTATTTTTACAATTCCCCCCTTCTGACTTCGAGCGGAAATGAACGTCAGGAAACAATCACGTGGAGTGTTCATGCTTTCACCCACTGTTGATTCCAAATCTGTACATTCAATCCAGCATCATGCGGGCTGATCAGACCCAATGACAAGTAAAAAGCTGTCATCACAGCCGTGGCGCAAGCCTAACAACGTTTCGTCTGCGTATGACATGGTAATCCTCAAGATCATTGAGCACTGACCTCAGTTGAGTGCATGATGACAAGGGTTCAACCGCCTATCAAGAAGGCACAGCTACTCTGGAAAGTCAGGTAGTGGCTGTTGCGAAATCCCAAGTAGGAACCATGCATGCTCCCACTTTTGAAGCGGAAGCGCCTTCGTAAGGCGACCACCCCTCTGATCATCTGTGCGACAGTATTGAAGCACCACATTATCGTTAGTGTTCGCTGAAGCGACGTTCGCCCTATGCCTCAGCCCGAGCTGGCGCAGTTTGGAACTGAAGCCCTTCTTCATTATCGCTATGCAGGCTTGATTGTCCTCGTAGATGTGAAGGGAAATCCCCGGAATGAGTGACTCCCATACCTCGTGCATTGGGACTCTGCCTCTGTGCTTGATCGAGATTCGACCCTTTGGCGTGTACTTGACCATGACAACAGAGCGAAGCTGGCTGGGCCTTTAATGGCTAACACATACCCACTTGTTGATCGTGAGGTGTCAACACAGCCAGCAAAGTCGGAATCGCAGTAAGAAGCTAACCGCAGTTCGGAAGGAGGATCGTTGATGGCATGATCAACGGAGTTCAAGATATACCCTACGAGCCAATGGACTCGTCGATCGTCGTTTTTGCTCCATGAACAAACATGGGAGGCCAAAGTTGTAACGGCGACAAGCAAAACCGGGACGGCTCAGTCGAGCTAACCATATAGAACTTTCATGAGAGTCCGAGCAGCGGACTCAGTTAGCTGACCACGAGTCGCAGCATCTGCAGCTGGAAGCGTGCCCACATCCAATGTAGCGTGAGTTGCGGCTTGTCCGTCAACGAAGCTGCCGATTCACACAGCTGCACGCATTGCCTGGCAACGTCAGCAGACTCTAGTGCCACAGCTTTCTTCTGCTGCCAAAACACCAACCTATGACAGCGACCTAGGACTCTGGTCAGCGGTGCAAATGGCTCGAGCTCAACCTTCGGAGAAAGGGGGCGCCAGAACTCATCATGCAACGACCACCGGCCAGACAATGTCAAATCATCTACGTATACATACGGGTTTGAAGAAGTAAGCCGATGGTAGATTCGGAAACTCTTCACCACCTAATTTCAGCAGAATCTCATGGAGATGTTGCTGCCAATAGGCAGAAATTTCAGGATGTCCGTAAAGCGCCTTGTGGAGAGGCATGCGAGGCTGATGAATGTGTTTCTTTGTCTGGTGGGACGAGCTCAGGCGGCAGTAGAACATACGTGCAGTGTTTGGTTTTGGGTCTGGCCTGAGTGTACGCTCGCACGGCGTCACTGGTAGTAACACCATGAGACTCGAGGAGACTAAACGCGACAGCAGTCTTGAGCCCTTGGAGTGACGAAAGAGAACATGCAAATAGCTCTTCTCAAAGACTGCTGACACACCCGACCGATCACTGAGATGTCATCGCCACCGGGCTCAGCTCAGAACCCTTCGCAGACAAAATGATCATCAAATTCCCAAAGTGAACCACATTAGAAGTTCTGATAGCCCGTGCAACTAACCCATCCTTTTCTTTCTTGATGGCTTCATATGCGCCAGGTTGCCCAGCCCATGCCTTGCGATCAAGCAACCGGTGGACTTACCCGGGAACCTTAACTTCCTTCATGCCAGACTCGTGCATGAGCACATCAAGCGGCACTCGAGGTTTGGAATCCTTTTTGCGATGAAGCTGGACTGTGGAAGTGGGGCAAGGAAGGAGCGCATGGTAACGCAGGAGTTTGGAAGGCAATTGAGAAAGGATACAATGACATGCGCAACACCTTGTGAAAGGCTTCAGGGTAATGCCCACCCCTAGGCCAGAGAGTGTTTGCCTGAAAATGTTTCACGCTCGGTGCATGTGTGCACTTGAAAGGTTTGAAGTTCTCAAGTTACCCTGCGCGAATCAAACTGACCTTCGAAAGCTTGGACTTCCGGAAGCAACCAGCATGATGAATCTTGCGGCCATTCCAATACAGCCGCACCGCCGTTTGCAATGACGACTGAAGCAACTTGTAGAAAGCTCAAGAGCGATCGCCGTGCTTTCCAAAGGTTGTAACCCGACTGTTTGATTCCCCAACCATCACTGAAAAGCGAACCACAAAGGCTGCAACCCGGGAATGCTGTCGGTACTTCTCAGGGTACTGAAGGACACGCTGAGAAACATCAGTAACGAAGAAAGGCAGACTCACAGGAAACCAAGTGAAGGCTTTCCCGGAATCAACGTCAATCCCAGTGCTGCGAACTAAAGGACAGCTGTCCAACATGTAGTGATTTGCAAAATCCATGTTGTTGGACTCAAGCCCAAGCGTTTGCACATCAGGCTGAGGCCCACCCACCTGTGTGAAAGGTAATAGGGGACCTAGATGTACCTAAGCAGCGATCAAAGGCATCGCGGGGAATCCTTTGATCAAAAAAAGGCTTTAGCCGAACTTAAATGACGACCAGCAGCAGTGTCAGCGGCCCACTCAACAGCATAGGTCGGACCAGCAGAAATCACAGGCGTACACAAACTAGAAGCTGCAACAAGCGCGACAACAGCTGTTGCGACTGCTCCTGCTCGAGGTGCTGGATGTCGACTGCGTGCTGTCTCCACGCCGGGAGCGCCGGTAGACAGGAGCTTTGTTGTCTTTCTACCCCTGGGCTGCCTCATGGCGGGGTGTGACCCTGCCATCTCATTGCCCGAGCTGACGCCGCCGGGCGGCCGAGGCAATGGTCGCAAACGAAACGGCCATCGGCCGCAGCTGGACCAATGCGCCCACTTCCACAGATCTGGTTTCGGCTTGTTCCAGGCTGACGCGCTGGGCAGACTGAAATTCTTTGAGAAACGGCTGTGTGGCAGTCAGGGTTCCTGACGGCAACTGACAAAGTCACCTGCAGATTCTTGTGAAACAGGCAATGCGACACAGTTGCAGCTGCTTCCCCAGTGCTGACTTTCCAAGGGATGCTTTCTCAGCGCCCTCATGTGTTTTCCAACGCGCATCTACCACAGTCAACAGCTCAAGCAAGATCAGAGCCGAGGAACGATGATTGTTGAAGTAACCTGCCGAAGACATGCGCAAGCAGCCAGCAAACATGTAGCCAGAGTCGAATTAGGTCTGTGCCCGTGTGTGTGTGTGTGTGTGTGTGTGTGTCATGGGGAAGGCTGGCAGAAGTCAGAAAGTGCAGCCAGAAAAGATGCAGAAAGACAGCGTCTTGCGACCCGTTTCCCCCTCTTGCCTGGGGCTGGCTCGCAGCGAAGTGTGTCTGTGGCACCGAAGGGCAGGCGCTCCCCAAGAATCATTTTTAAGTGCTAGAGGCTTCTGGGGTTTAGGGCGCCTAGGGTTTAGGGCTTATTTGAAGATTTAGAGCCGGAAGCTTCTCGTGCCCTCGGAATTTTGTGCCACCGTCATAGGTGGCTTGCCACGGACGATACGCCGTCTAGGGGTTCAGGGTTTAAGGTTTACGTGAGGTCTGTGGGCTCCTACCGCTTCTGACGTCGCTCGTCTGGATTCCGGGGGGTTTGAGGGTTGAGGGTTTAAGGCGTATGGATTCCCAGCGCCTCTGACGTCGCTCGCCTGTCCTCGGGGCTCGGGGCTCTGGGAATAAGAGTTTAGGGTTTAGGGCTTTTGGGTCCAAGGTTTCTGGTTTAAGGCAAACTGAGGTCTATGGGTTCCTACCGCCTCTGACGTCGCTCGCCTGTCCTCGAGGCTCTGGGTTTAGGGGTTGAGGGCTTCGGGTTTGGGGGTCGGGGCTGAGGGTTTAAGGTCTATGGGCTCCACGTTCCACAGCCGCAACCCCAACGTCTCACATCGTTGTTTCCAGAAGTCGTCCGCGGGTCCCGAACCTGCCGCGCAAGCCAGGCATGTGTTTCTATCTTAAGGGTTTAGAGACACTGCGGCGGAATACGACTCCGCAGTATGAGGCCACGTAGTTTGGCTTTTCTTTTTTGGAGAACGACGAACTGGACAACAGCACATGCTGGAGACCTTGCGCGCGCCCTATAACCTGAGCCTCCCAGCCTGCAGACAATTCTTTCTAGGGTTTATGGCTGAATCCTCACGCGACTGACACACGCGATGAAGCATGGAGCTCAGCACGAAATGGGCTGTCCTTGCCGAGCTCATCTCGAAGCCAAACTGGAGCATTGTGAAAAGTCACGATGCATCCATGTGCGAGGCTTTCAGCCAAGTTCTTGCGCAACTTCTCCGGCAGCCGCTGCGCATGCTGACGAACGGCAGTCATGACAGCCTTCAGTGCACAGCGGCTTCCGAACAACAAACACAAAACCATCAGGCCTTGGAAGGCATCTCCATGTCCGGCGATTATATCCTCTGCAACCGGAGCTTATCCACATTCCGAGTCCCCATCATGTCCAGTAGCCGTTGGCAAGTTCTAGGGGGAACCTCACGTTCTTGCCTTCATGCAGCATCCAGCTGTCCGGATCAATGGGCCCTGTGCAAGACAGGCCTCCGGGCCAGAAGAGTGATTGGGCTGTTGCTAGATGCGTTGCGTGCACAGAGGCGCCCGACGTGTCCGTGAATCAACGGCCCCCTCAATGCCTGCCACAACGTCCGAATGCGTTCGCAGTTTCCGCTTCCCTTCTCCAGCCCTGCGGCTAGCACGTCGCGCTTGCACTTGCCTGCACTCAGGACACTCCCGCAATTGAGGCGGCGATCGAAATAATCAAAACAATCCGACATACGGCTCCGGCACTGTTCATCTCCTCGATGGCCTGCTTGGCAGAATGGAAAGCCAGGCTCGCCAGAACAAGCACGGCGCCACCACTCTGGAGTGTAGAGCGACGCAGCGTCGTACTTCCTGGGCAGAGCACACGCATGCAGTAGGTCTGGACGAAGTAGTCGGCAAACTCGGCTTCCATCCAGACTTCCCTCATTGTCTTCAGAAAGACCCTCAAGACGACGTGCACATAAGACCTCGCCGGGGCAAACATGATCTCCGCCACGATGTTCAGAACTGCGTAGACGAAACGTCCGGATTTCAGATGTGGCTTGGGAGGCACCTCCCACGCACGTGCCGCACGTGCCTTGGCCCTGGCAGCTTCCTTCGGCCTGGTTTGCCTGGAGGGCCCTAAGTTGTTTATTTAACGCCTTGAGTTGTTTGTTGACGCCCAAGTTGTTAGTTGTAACAAGGAAACGTCTTGAGATGTTTCTTGCTAGCTTGTTGTACATATTGATCGTTTCACTGGCTTGCTTGGTTGGTCGCTTGTGCGTTTTGACCGTCTCACTGGCTTGGTCGGTTGGTCGGTTGGGTGTCCTTGTGGCGTGGCTTGTGTGTGTTGCTCGCTTGCTCGGTTGGTCGCTTAAACCGTCTCGGTAGCTTGGTCGCTTGGTCGGTCGGTCGTTTGGGTGCACATTGGTCGCTTAGACCGTCTCACTAGCTTGGTCGCTTGGTCGGTTGAGTGTCTTGGTGGCGTGGCCTGTGTGTTGCTCGCTGGCTCGGTTGGTCGCTTGTGCATTTTGAATCATTTTGACAATCTCACCTCCATGTTGCCCGAGCGAGTGTTTGCAAGTGACTGCGCAAGCTGAAGCCCGGAAGCACCGAGAGCCTCCCAAGCACCGAAAGCCCGAGCACCGAGAGCCCAAGCACCAAGAGCCGAAGCCTGGAGATTCAGTGAGTGTTTGCAAGTGACTGCGGAAGCTGAAGCCCGGAAGCACCGAGAGCCTCCCAAGCACCGAAAGCCCGAGCACCGAGAGCCCAAGCACCAAGAGCCGAAGCCCTTTATGCATGGCCGCAGATCCTGAGCCTTCGCTGATTATTGTGTGCACTGTACCCTTGGTGTGCGATTTTCTGGAGCAATACCTTACAACCTCGGAGATTCGCAGGCTAGAGGGGGCCGCCCGCTCGGTGATCAATCGGGAGCCTCCATTGGTTAGGGTGTGCAGTTTGTTCTTGGTCTGCGATTTTCTGGGCCAATACCTGACACCCGAAGGGATTCACCAGCTGGAGGGCGTGAGTTGGTGGATCAGTGCTGACTTGCGCTGGCACATCCTCGGAACCTCGCCCGTGCACTCAGGCCAGTCAAGCTCTGCAGGCTCAGAAGACTTTCCTGTGCAGCCTCGCAGGGCAGGGTGAAAGCCGATGCTTTCCGCAGTTTTTGGTGACTCAAGTGACCTGCAAAAGCCCTCCTGCAAAAGCCCTCCGATCAAAGCAATGCGCAGAGGGTTTCTGCTCGGCTCCGGAGACACTGCTGCACGTGCATCGAGTGGAGCGCGGGAGGGTCGTTCGACTGGAGCAGCTGAGGCGAGCGCAGTCGAGAGTGGAGCAGCTGAGGCCACTCAAGCTGCAACGGACGCGGCTGAGATGACTTTCAATCCGCATCCCAAGAAGCCCGACAACATGACTGAAGCTGAGTGGGACCAGTTCAAGAAGAGAGCGATGGTGCAGCTGAAGCATATGCTGGAGCTGGGCATCGACACATATGTCACAGACAGCGGACAAATCTGGTCGCAGCAGGAGCTGAAAGAGCTCTTAAGAATCCACGATCAGAAGTGATTGCGGGCAGGGTCCGGGCGGAAAATATGTCTCAGAATACAGAATGCATTGCTGATTGCTGCTTGTTAGGGAGATTTGTTCTCTTGGTTGCGGCCGTGGGCACTAGATCTGCCGTGTAAGTGCTCGAGCAAGGCCCTGGAATTCCAGGGCCCGGTGCTTCTTTTGCTTCTGGAATCCAGTGCGCCGAGAGCACCGGGAGGGGGAGGGCACACTTTTCTTGGTCGATCTCGGTTGTCAACTCAGCCTGCCCCAGGTACCAGAAGCCTGATGTACAAATTGGAGCTCCTTGTTTCTTGCGAGGACCGAGCTGCATGAGTCAGAGTCCTGCATGTCAGAGTCAAGCGATGCAGTGTGGCAGCCATGGCATGTGCATCATACGCAGCCTTGGGGGCTCATGGGGGCTCCACGCAGCATGCAATGCACTTGACAGCAGCAGCAGGCAGTGCAGCAGGTCATCATTTAGAGGCGATGCTTCCCATCGCCAATCGTCGCCTTCGCAATGTACCTCCTCCGGCAAGCGCTGCTGTGGTGCCGCAGACCAGCCCGGTCATGAGTATTCCGGAGCATCTTCGGGATGTCATCCCGCTGACGCCGCTGGGATGCAACATCAGAGGCTTTCTAAAACCCCAAGTCTCATGCAAAGCCGCCCAGGCCCCCGGGCCCACCGCCACCGGACACCCCGCCGTTGGGTGTCGGTATGGGCCGGTGGGAGTGGGATGGCAACGCCTGGGTTTTCCGCACACTGCCGCTTCGCGAAACCCCACCATCCCTGCGGCTGGCGCAGCTTGGCACGGTTTGGGGTTGTTGGCTTTTGTTCTTGGTTTTACCTTGCTTTATGGCTTCGAACTGGCTGCAGCTCAGGAAGCTCCTGCACACGAGGGCCCAGGCGGTGCCGCTGCCGCAGACACCGGAAGCGTTGCTCCGCGGGCTTCTGGGCTAACTTTGCTGCTTCAGGGTTTCGGGGCTTTAGGTTTTTCTTCATGTTTGGGTGTTACTCAGGCAGGGATCCATGCAGCCGGTGACCCCGCAGCAGTTTTGGGAGTTGCTTGGCTGAGTAATTAGTTTCAAATTGAAATTTCTTTTAAACTTTAGCTCAGGCCGGGGCGGCGTGTGCCGGTGACACCCGAGGGTCTCCTGCTGCCGTTGCTTGGCTCAGGGTTTAAATTTATGGTGCTAGGGGAGGGCTGGGTGTTGAAATAACTCAGGATGACTCCTCCGGAGCAGCGGCTCTCGTTGCTCGGCGGATGAATCTTTACGTTTAGGGTTCAGGGGTTTAGGGTTAAGTTTAGGGGCCGTGTTCCGAGGAATGCCTTCACACTGGGGTTGGATCCGCGGCCGGCCCAGCTGCTTGGCTAACTTCACGCTTGGGTTCTGGGTCTTTGCTGGGTTTTGCGGTTTCGCTCAGGCTCACGAACATGCCGTACACCCCGCTGCTTGGCTACCTTTATTATGTTTTGGGGCTTCGCTGGGTTTTGCGGTTTCGCTCATGCAGGTTGCCAATGGCCCAGCAGCAGCCCCGGGGGACGCTGCTTGGCTAATCTTCATTTTCTTTTGAAGCTTCGCTGGGTTTTGCGGTTTCGCTCAGGGCACGACTGGTGACCCCGCCATCAGGGAGGCTGCTTGGCTAACTTTAGATGCTGCCTCAGGGCTTTTGGGTTTTAGGTTTTCGCTCGCCTAGGCAGATGCCGATTTTGCGGGCCGGGCCGGAGGATGCAGCGGTGCGGCAGATCCTCGGTCGTTATTCAAATCCCCTAACCCGAAAAGTCCGAAATATGAACCCTATAAAACCCCAAACCCTAAACACAAAATTCAGGCGGCCGAAGAAGAAGCTGCGCATTTGCGCCTGCTTTTCTGAGAGCAGCGACAGCGAGCCCGATGAAGCCGAGCCTTTGCTTTAGGGCCTCGGCGGTTCAGACTGAAGCCGAGCCGACGGCATCTTCCTGGGGCGAAAAAAGTACTCTCTGCATGCTGGGCTTTGAGTTGTCCTCGATCGTTGCGCTGTTCTGATTCTTGTGTGCTGCAGGACACACCGACGATCGAGCCTAGCTAGGCACGTCCGGGGCACACTCGACCCTCCGTTTGTGGTTTGCGGGCGATCCTTAATTGCTTGGGCTTGCTTGGGGTGATCACCTTGGGCTTGATATTGGTCATCTTCGTTTGCAATCGTCCGTTGGTCGCTTGTTCGGGCTGAGTCGGTTGCCTGGTTTGCTTGGTCATCTTGATTTGCAATTGTCGCTTGGTCGGGCTTGGTCGGGCTTGGTCGGTTGCTTGGCTTGCTTGGTCATCTTGACTTGTAATCCTCGGTTGGTCGGTTGGTCGGGATCTGTTTGGTTTGCTTGGTCATCTTGAGTTGCAATTGTCGGTTGGTCGGTTGGTCGGGATCTGCTTGGCTTGCTTGGTCATCTTGATTTGCAATGCAAAAGATGGGCTCCAGCATCTTCGCATTCTTGGATCCCTGTCACGCCTCAGTGCCATGACTGGGTCCTTCAGGCTGTTGGTCTGCAACCCCGACAGGACCATTGGCATACACTGGTCGGAGGATTGGTCGATGGTGTACAAAGCCGGTTGGATCCGTGTCCGGGACACGTGGCGGTCGACACTCCCGATGATACCGGAGGAGGCACTTTGGGTCGACGTCGTATTGAAGAGACAAAGGCTGGATGCTGAAGCTGCGAATACCACTGCGAAGAAAAACAAAGCGGCCCCTGCGCAGGGTGCCGGACATGCTTTTGGTGGTCCGATAATGACCCGCGGACCGAATGTTTTCTGAATCTCTAGCTGGAGATGAAATTGGAAGTTTCCTCAAGGAAGCTTCTCCATGGCCTCCAAAGCGACGGCTGTTTAATGGCCTACTCCGAGCGGCTGCAACAAAATCGGCCAGAAACTCTGTTCTGCATCTCTGTTGTGCTCGGCCAGCCGAGCGATTGATGATTGTTGTGTGCCAGGCGAACGATCGCCATGGGCTTGAGCAGACAAAGGCGCTTACAAGCACAATCAGGCCTGGCTGTGCATGCTTTAGGGGTTTAGGAGTTTTAGGGTAGACCATATCCTGCGGTCCTGGATTCCAGGACATAAAGTTTTAGGGTAGACCATATCCTGCGGTCCTGGATTCCAGGACATAAACTTACAAAACCCTAAACCTCAAACCCTGAGCTCCACCTACCAGAGTAACCTGGACCCCATCGAAAGCCCGAGCACCGAGAGCCCAAGCACCAAGAGCCGAAGCCTGGAGATTCAGTGAGTGTTTGCAAGTGACTGCGGAAGCTGAAGCCCGGAAGCACCGAGAGCCTCCCAAGCACCGAAAGCCCAAGCACCGAGAGCCCAAGCACCAAGAGCCGAAGCACCAAACCCTAAACCCTAAACCTGAAACCCTGGCAAGGTTAGGCAGCAAGTAGCGCCGCCTGCCAGAGGAACCCTAGCACCGAGACCCCAAGCCCGGGCTGCTCAGCCACGCTGCTCAAGGAGATATCGAAACTATAGCATGAATGCATCCATGCTACCGTTGTGGCAGTGACACCGTTCTCCTTGTATCCCCACTACCATTGCCTCTGTCGCTCTCGATAATCATGCCCAGACCAGTGGGATCTTGCGAGCGCCACCTCACCAAGGAAGAGCTGGAGCTCCTGCAACAAAACATTGTGCTGCCTCCGGACGAGTTGCTCGAGATCAAGAAGGATGCGACCTCGATCTTCGCAAGATGTTCCAAGCCGAAGGAAGTGAGCTCGCACAAAAGGATTCTTGTGTTCGCGCCTTTGGCTCTGCTCGAGAGACATCACTGGGTTCTCGGGCCCATCGTGAAAATGGTCCCTGAAGGGCCGCTGTCCCCGGAATCGAGACAAGGCTGCAGATATGCTTTTTTGTTGCATCTGACATGTGGTTGTGTTATCTTCTGATTGTGTTCTATATAAGCCTGTACCACTCAGGCTGGAGCTTTTGATGTACGGCCTCCTCAAAGGGTGCACTACTGCTGAACTGCCAGCCGACAGCATTTTGCTCTTGGCACAGGATGTCAAGGTCATGCTGCAGACGCTTCGGAAGTATCGGCGGCAATGGTTGTGGTTGGCGAAGAAAACCAACGTGGATTGGGCGCCAGGGGCATCTAAGTATCCTCGTGTCTTCAGCATGGTCAAGGACATGACAGGCGATTTGGCCAAGCCAGACGGTGATGAAGATGAATGCAGCGATGGCGAGGAAATCACTTCCGAAGCGCAGGAGCTGGCGGCAATTTGGGCAGTGCCAGACACAGATGGCGTTGAAGAACAAATCCTGAAAAAGAGAAAGACTGCTCTGGAAGAGCTCCAGCAGACTACAGTGCTGCTCCATGGGAGCAGTGATGAGGAGCAGCCGCCGGAGGCTGCTCGGTCATCGAGGGATCCTGCACCGATATCGGCCCCGCCACGGGGGCCGGGTGCCTCGCAGAATGCCGCACCGATGCCGGGCCCGCCACGGGAGCCGGACGCCTCTGCGGAAATCGCAATATGGCTGCACTAAGGTTGATATTGCTAACAGATTCCTTCAATTCGATTCATCCTGACCCAGGCCTACACACCGGAACCTGAAAGCCTGGAGGCGCCCCCGTCTGCAACATAGCTGCAGTAAATGTTGTTCTGCAAATCAGTCGTATGTGTCAGGCAATTGCATGGTACATGGGTGTCAAACCTCCCGATGCTGTGGATCTTGTCCAACAACGTCGGCTAGTGGCTGAGGCGAGGGCCAAAGGCAAAGCAAAGGCGAAGGCGAAGGCGAAGGCGAAGGCGAATGCCTCCCGGGCCCACTACCGACTGAAGTTTCAGAACCGAAAGGGTGTGGAGATGCCTTCGCTGTACGACAACGAGGAGAATAAGCAAATCCTGCAGCTCTCCACGAAGATATATCCAGATGCCACGGAGAAAGTCCGGGAATGGGTTCGTCAATTGAATGAGGACGAAACAGACGTGGCGGCTGTCCTGTATGAGTGCAACGAAATCAAGGCGGCGAGGTCCTGATCCGGTGTGAGTCGCGGAGCTGCCTGCGATAAGAAATGGGAACGATGCTGCCACTCCGTGCTTCTTGTTGGTTGGTGAGCTGTGGTTAATGTGCCCTCGATCAGGCAGAAGCTCCTCTGCGGCCCCGTCTCGGGAGCCGACTGCTCAAGAAGAAACCTCCAGGCAGGAATATGTATGCTGTGTGCAATGGGTAGGTGGGGCTGAACATGAACCCCCTCCCGCAATTGTTGGCTCCACGAAGACCATGAACAAAAATAGGTTCCGCGATTGGCATCATCAAACTGTGCTGTCTTTTCTTCATATGATGACAGAATCTTACATAGCCGACGCCGCCGATGTTGCTGCACGCTTGGCTGCTCTGAGTGTCTCAATTGCAAAAAGTATGGCAATGCATGTGCTGATCTGAACCTTGCAAGATGAGGCGTCATGGATGTCCGCTTGCTGTATGGCCTGATGCAGAAAAAACTGCCGTGGGCTACTGGCCTCGAATGAATAAGTTGTGTCTTATTCTGTGGGTCACCTCGATCTACAGGTGTACATTGACATCGTCCTGTGGGCTTTGATCTTCCGTACACCACAACATGGAATCTATCTGGAAATATTCCAAGAACTCGACATGCTGGAGTTCTTTTGCGGCAAGGCTGGTGTCATGCTTACATGTACAGTGTACCACCTTGTCACATAGCAGGCTCGACTTACCAAATCTTTCCGATGTCTCGGGGCAACATGTCGGTGCTTTGACGTGGACCGCAACTCGTCAAATGAGATGTCCCAAAGGTTCCTTTCGTGCATGTTTGCTGTTGTCAGGTTCTAAATTTCACGACCTCGAACTGCCAGTTGGCCTTTTGGTGGGGATCCTATCTCTATTGGACGTTGTTGCTGGGGGCTTCGTTCATCTGGCCCCGGTATGCAGCAGCTTTGTATGGATCAACCTCGCCGACCATCGGCGAGATTGCTTCCATCCGTTGGGCAACGAGTCTCGAGACCATGTTCAGCTGGGCAACAAGCTCGTGGAACGCACTGTTATGCTGCTCACCCTCGCATTTCATGTGGGTTTGTTCATCCAATTCGAGACTCCTCGTCTTTCAAGGCTGGAATTGCATCCATCAATGCAGATGCTCATAACTCATCTGGGGTTACACCACCAGGAGTTGCAACGCAACTCGGTATTCCTGGGTGACTATGGTGCTGATAGTTCAAAACCCATTTGGATCTATGCTTTGAAAGAATTGGATATTCAACCTGCCCTTGGCCATTCCTCCACGACGATCTCATCTGTCACCTCGACCGAGCCCGTCACAAGAAGGACTGCTTTGATCACATAGTTTTGGTGTTGTTGTCGTGATTGAGCCCTCTGCTTGTGGTGCAATGTCAGGTACATTGGTCGCGATGGACGAGAGTGTTGTGCAGGGGGTGCAGGTCTCAAATCCACACAAGCCTATCCCAAGGAGTCGCTTGGCCGGTGGCATAACCCCAGTACTGCATGATGTCTCACCAAAGTCACCAAAATAGGTTCGGCAAATCCATGGCCCAATGGTGGTTTGACAATCATGCCGAACTACGAGAAGATGGGACCCTGTTCTTCATTAATGTTGGCATGTGCTGGCTGGTGTGTAGTCTGCCCCAGTCAGGATGAACCGAAAGATGTCCCTCATGCGAATTGGCGGCCAATTGGACCTGGATACCATGACCCAAAGGCCTGCATCACTCCTGTGTCCTTGGCTATCTTACGCTTCTCCACTCTGCAGGCTGATACTCTTCAGTCAGCGGCGTCACCCCACCATGGGATTCGAAGACGTTCTTGCATTTTGCAAGGGACGCCTGTCGAATCAATGACGTGCATCGAATCGAAAAACTATACACATGTTGCATGCCATTGACAGTTGATGCCGGCACCGACCCGTCACGACCCGTCACGGACCCGTCACGGTGAATTAACGTCTCACACCTTTTTAGCTGTAGCGCCACCCGTCACGACCCGTCACGACCCGTCACGACCCGTCACGGCCCATCTGGAGTTGATCGAACCTTGTACTCTGCAGTCTGTTTTGTTGGTCCGAGCCCTCGGCCTTTGACACTTTTGCTGCAGTCTGCTTGATGGCAAGTAGGGTGAAGGAAGAAATTCTGGCTGCCATGAACAGCACGGACCCCCGACTTGTGGGTACTGTGATTGCCGCCGCAGCTGTGGCTGGTCAGTCAGGCGAGGTGCAGTGATAGTTTGATGTGTCCTTTATTACGTAAGTGGCATGCATCGCAGGCATGAGCCAGGACACCTTTATGGACGACACCCAACGTGTCATGGAAGCCGGTGACACACTCCCCAGTGTTGCTGCCGAACCCGGATCACAGCCTCTTGCCTGTTGGCTGGCCCGTGCGCTTAAGACTGTGCCATCGAGAATTGAATTGGCATATGTATTGTGCGTGTCCATCTTGACAGAATCTCAGGTGTTTGGTGGATCCCAACGACAGTCAGGTGTGGGGCCGGAGGGGCTCAAACATAGAGCAGGAACTGCTGGCGATGCAACTCCATCAGCATCTGTGCTGCATGTAAACACATTCGAAACCCTCGTTCAGGGTATGCTGACGGTTCATGATGTGTTGCACGCTATCTAAGACCTATTGTGCATCAGCCGCACTATCCTCCCAGCGATCTCCGTCGGTTTGTAAAAAAGGGTGGTATTTGGGAGACTGTGAGGCACCGTGACGACCTTGAACGGCAACTGGAAGCTCTTGTGGATGCACAAGGGTCGGAACCTGTCATGGGTCCGGCACCGAGGCCCACTGCTGCAAAGACCTCCTCTCCTGCCGGACCGGCTTGTCCTGCATTTTCCGCCGTTCCGGCACCCTTGCCCTCTGCAGTTGGAGCGGCCCTGCCGCCGGTGCCTGTGCTGGGCCCTGTTTTCGGAGGGGGATCCGTGCCATCAGTGTTGCCGCTGCCATCGGCAGTACCCCGTGCTGCGGCTGTTGCTACGTGTGCACCTGCTGCCACGACCACGGCAGCAATCCTTAATGGGCCCCAGATGGTGACCGCTGCGAGTGCCATCGCCGCCGTCGCCCGTCCAATGCACCCGGTGCTGGCAACTCCTTGTGTTGATGCAGGTCAGCCACCAGTGTCAGCTGCGGTTGCGCCGTCGTCACAACCGTCCACAGTACCTGCTGCCACAGCGACAGTTCCCTTATCTACGCCAGGGGCGACAACCGTGAATGCCAGCATGATTCCTGCAGTCGATAATCCGATGGAAACACTGTTTCGACCACGTGTGTCGTCGCTGCCGTCGGCAGAGCTTGCTGCCACGACCAACACAACAGCCTCGGCATCCGAGATGGTGACGACCGCTGCGAATGCCATCGCAATGGGTACAGTGGACCCTGCCGTGCATCCGATGCAACCAATGCCGACAACACCTCTCGTTGTGTCGTCGCTGCCATCGGCAGAGTCCGTTGCTGCTGCTAGCATGTCTGCTGCCGCGAACAACACAGCAGCAGCAGCACCTGCATCTGACATGGCGACGCCCGTTGCGAATGCCATCATGATGCCTGCAGTTGCCACCACCGCCCACCCCATGCAGCCGGTGCTCGACCCCAGTCCTGGTGCTGACGCAGCTCAACCACCAGTGTTGGCGTTGTCTGAGCCACCTCTGGTTGCACCGGTCGTGTCGTCGCATGCAATTGCACCGGTCGTGTCCTCACAACCGTCGGTACGACCGTCGGCGGAGCCCGTTGCTGCTGCACTTAATGCTGCCACGGCCTGCACACCAGCAATCACCGCATCCGCACATGCCGTCATGATGCCTGCAGTTGCCACCGCCGCCGCCCACCCCATGCAGCCAGTGCTCCCGTGTCGTGGTGCTGGTGCAGACCAACCGCCAGTGTTGGCATTGCCTGAGCCACCTGCGGGTACACCGGTCCTGTCGTCGCAACCATCGGCGGAGCCCGTTGCTGCTGCATGCCCTGCTGCCACGGCCCACACAGCAGCAAACGCCCTCATGATGCCTGCAGTTGCCGTGTCCTGCAGCTGGTGCAGACCAACCGCCAGTGTTGGCATTGCCTGAGCCATCTGCGGTTACACCGGTCCTGTCGTCACAACCATCGGCGGAGCCCGTTGCTGCTGCATGCCCTGCCGTCATGATGCCTGCAGTTGCCACCGCCGCCCACCCCGGGCAGCCAGTGCTCCCGTGTCCTGCAGCTGGTGCAGACCAACTGTCAGTGTTGGCATTGCCTGAGCCACCTGTGGTTGCACCGGTCCTGTCGTCGCAACCATCGGCGGAGCCCGTTGCTGCTGCATTGCCGCCTGCGGAGTCACCGGCCATGTCCTCACAACCAACGGCCGAGCCCGTTGCTGCTGCATGCCCTGCTGCCACGGCCCACACAGCAGCAAACCCCGCATCCGCACATGCCGTCATGATGCCCACAGTTGCCGCCGTCACCCATTTGATGCAACCACCGCTTGCAACTCCTGTTGCTGATGCAGCTCTACCGCCTGTGTCGGCATTGCCTGAGCCACCTGCGGTTGGAGCGACCGTGGCCCACCTTGCTCCTTCTGCATCTCCTCCGCCCGTGTCCAGTTTGCCTGGTCCGGCAACCGCTGCACCGGGGACTGTTGTGCTGGCGCCTGCGGCGAACCCAGAACCATCCACAAATGCCTTTCCTCTGGTTGCGGCGGCCCTTCCGAAACCTGTTGGTGATTCCGTGGGGCCTGGGGTTGCCAAAGTCAGTGACGATCTTGCCTCGGTCACCGCTCTGGGGTGGAAGTGCGAGACGGGAATCAATGTGAAGTTTGGACCTCACGGGCAAGTTGAATTCGAGGAGTCGCTTTGGTGGGATGGTGCACGGCCAGGCTACGTGTTCAAAAAGGACCACCATGGCTTGGGGTACTACATCGACACCGTGCCAGCCTCGCAAGCAGCTTGGGAGTGCCATTTGCATGAGATGGGATGGTCAAGTGGCCCACAGCTGAAATCCGACCCCCGAACCGGGGAGCCGCCATCCGGCCCCAAAACCGGGGAGCCACCATCCGGCCCCAAAACCGGGGAGCCGCCATCAAGCCCCCAAACCGGGGAGCCGCCATCCGGCCCCCAAACCGGGGAGCCGCCATCCGGCCCCCAATCCATCCTCCGCAAGCCGCCCGCCGCGGCCCTCGAGATCCAGGAACCACCATACTCCCGCAACGCAGCTGCCAAGCTCATTGAGCGAGTGAAGAGGAATGCGGAACGCATGAGCCAACTGGACGCCGACGTCCAGGCCCTCATCAACTCGGACAAGGATGATGACCGCAAGAGGCTGCTGGACCTGGTGGTTGGAGCCCGAGGCAACATGGATCAGGTCCAGACTCCGTCCGAATTCGAGTCGAACGAAGTTGATTCCGACTTGACCAACATGGTTCCTGTGACCGAGAAGGAGCTTGAGCGGATGTATGGGGAGAAGACGGCTGAGGTCAAAGAACACAAGGAACGCATGGGACTGTGCAAGGATGACCCCAACCTTCCAGGAGGCAAGGTGTACCAGGTTTTCCGGGACCAGGTGACCACGGGTACAGAGCACAGGAAGAGATGCCTGACTGCAATAAGATACCCTAGCAGGCACGCATGCCAACATCGCCCTCAACCCTAAACCATCCTAAACCCTAAACCCTAAACCCCCTAAACCCTACACCCTAAATTTACCCCCGGAACCCTAAACCAAAATCACCTGACCATGAGTAAGGAACCAAGATCACTGCATCTGCCAGCTCCTCCTCTTCCTCTGAGCGACCACCTGCTGCCCGAGAGCCGCCATCCACTTTGATTTCGGGGCTCAACAAGAAGGGCATGGATGGACCTACGGACAAAAGAAAGGTTTCTTTTGTTGACAACACTAAGGGCGACGGCAAGGCCGATGACAACAAGGGCGATGCCGAGAAGGGCGATGCCGGTAGGGACGAGAAGCCAAATGCTGAAAAAGAGCCGAAACAGAAGAAGCCCAAGACTGTGAAGGTGACTCCGACTACGGCTCTGGACCGGGGCAATGATTTGCTGACCCGAATCCTGGACAAGAAGAAGACGGCTGAAAGCCACAAAACCGTGCTAAGGACGTTGTCCTTTGCCGGGGACCTGGTGACGGAGCTGACGAAATTCTCCTCAATTTGGGAGCCGCCTGTCTGAATTGTTCTTGTGTGCATATATAACCGTTCATGCTGTGTCAAGACTGACAGCTCAGGGACCTCTATCATCGGCTCTCCGACCTCACCCACAAGAAGATCAACGAGGACCAACCATGAAACTGCTATGGACTCTTTGTATGTTAGCCCTGAATGTGTGATGATATTTGCAAGGATGCGCCGTACATCCCCATCGTGAAAAGCTATCTGGAGCAGCTGCAGACCTTCGATGGTGTCGAGGCGGCAGCCAAGGCCATGGTCAATTCGGCAAAGCCGAAGGCTAAAGCAAAGTCCACTTCGAAAGCGGCCAAGGCGAAGGCGAAAGCCCTTCCACAGGCTTGATCCGATGTATGCCTCATTCGTGAGGATTTTAAGGCCCTGACAATGCAAGTGCCATTGCACGGGCCCAATCATGGTTTGCAACGTGGGGCTGATGTGATTCGACCTGTGTGTTCATCCTGTTCTCGGATGCAACCGATGAAACGTTTAATGCTGTCCGGTTTCACGGTCCCACGTTTCATCCGGGGTGTGGATCCTTCGAAACCATGTTATGACCATGGCTTCTGGGTCTCCTGCGGGGAAAACACTGTCATCCGTATAGAGATTGTCGATTGCATCAACTTTTGTGACTTTGAGCATTGGCAGCATTGTGTATGTTCTTCGTAATGCCCGTCGACCTGCAGGGACACATATGGACGGAATCGGCGGGCCATGCCAGGAGCCTATGCTGCTTTCTCATTCTATGCGGCCACATGTGGCATGGGTTTGCCCAGGGACGCCGATGTGCTGGACAGCCTCGGATGCCAGTTTCTCGCAGAAGAGGTCGGATCTGGAGACCCTCATCCGAAAATGATACACTGAGTGCTGCTCAGAGAATCCACCAAGCACCGAAAGCCCAAGCACCGACAGCCCAATCACCGAGAGCCCTGGCAAGGTTAGGTTGGTCGGTTGGTCGGTTGGGTGTCCTTGTGGCGTGGCTTGTGTGTGTTGCTCGCTTGCTCGGTTGGTCGCTTAAACCGTCTCAGTAGCTTGGTCGCTTGGTCGGTCGGTCGGTTGGGTGCACATTGGTCGCTTAGACCGTCTCACTAGCTTGCAGTGAGTGTTTGCAAGTGACTGCGGAAGCTGAAGCCCGGAAGCACCGAGAGCCTCCCAAGCACCGAAAGCCCGAGCACCGAGAGCCCAAGCACCAAGAGCCGAAGCCTGGAGATTCAGTGAGTGGTTGCAAGTGACTGCGGAAGCTGACCAGCACCGAGAAACCCAAGTTCCGAGAGCCCAAGGCGATGTCGGTGGCAAAAGCTTCTGCGATTACTGCGGCATTTGTCGCTGATGGCTGTCGCGGGGTGTCAGCGAAGAACCTAGCCGGTTCTGCCAGGAACAGGGATTTTTGGCGATGGATGAGGTTACCTTTTCAACCTTATACGGTGAAATTGCCACTTCTGGCGAGAAACTCCCTTGACAAACACATCGTGTATGAGCCCGTCGCCATGATTCTCCCGACTGACATGATCGAACAGATGTACAAGAAGAAAGCCTTTGGTGTTAGCATCTTTGGCCCGTCAGGCAAAACCAGCTTGAAAGAATACTGGCAGGCTGAAGATCAATCTTGGATAAATGATATAGGATTGACTCCAGCGGCATTCGACACCTGTATACCTATGTTTTGGCATGAGGACTCGGTGCCATCCTTCAAAGATGAAAGTTATACCTTTTGGTCGTGGACAGCTTTGAGCGAGCTGGGATCATGGCAAAGCAGAGTCTGCTTGGTTGGATTGGCATCCTCCAGGGTGGTGCCGGAAACAAGAGCTGCCATCATGAAGGTGTTGGCATGGAATCTTCGATATATGGCAGAAGGACTTCATCCCACTGTTGACGAGAACGAAATGCCGTGGCCAAACGGGTCGAAACGACAACTGAAGTCGGGAACACCTGTGGCGGGAGGATATACTGCTCGTTTTTGTTGCTGGCAAGGCGACATGGAGGCCAGAAATTATGCCCATTGCTTGGACAAGCGGCACTACAGCCACCGGACAATGATATCAGCACTTTTTTCAGATCCTTTGTGTGACAAATACCATACACAATATATGATCCTAGAGACTGATTCCACTCCCAGCCAACTAAGGATGCAAATTAATTTGCGATCTCTGCCATACCAGTGTCCAGCTTGGCATGACCTACGGCGACTTCAGGAGCACTGCCTCATGGAGAAGGTATGGTCGGGCAATCTTGGACTCCGAAGACCAGTCGCACTGGAAGGCAGTGCCTGGCTATCGGAGGTCCAGAGTGTTCCTCGACAGAATCTCGGTTGCACACTGTGGGTGGCTGATTTGAACAGCTGACCCTTTCGTTTGCTCTGAGCTAAGGCATGCACATTCTCCACCTCGGCACATTGCGGGATGTCATCGCGAGTGTGCTCGTGGACTACCTGCAGTCGAGGGACCTCCACAGGCACACATGGTCTCTCATCTTCTGCTTATGACAGAGATATCACTCTGTGGCCGCCGATCTAACTTGAATCTCTCGCTGTCTAATGAAGGTTTGTTGGGCTCGGAGATGACGCACCATTCGACGATGTCTTGCATCGGTTTACGCACGATGCAAAGCGATGGGCTCATGATCATCATCAGGACACGCTCATCTGCTGGATGCCCATGCTGCTGGCTGTCTGCTGTCTGATGTGATATAGGTGCTGCATGGCTGATCGAAGGAGCTCAGCATCAAACCGCTCAATCGGGCGATGCTGGCTCTGCCTGCTAAGTCAGAAACACCGCTGGTTTACCCGGAGCTCACCAGCAGGATCAAGGATTCGTGGCTGACATCTAGCCCGTTTGGTCATGTCTGATCATATGAGGTGTAGTAGGCATGACTGAATGTAACGTGCAGAGTTGCTTGTGAAGCTGAGGCGGCCAGGGTCAAAGTCCTGCTGATGTACCTCACACACGTTGCCTGCTGCATGGTTGCTGGTCTTATATTACAACTCAACAGAGACCCGTCCTGGCAACCAGGACGTAAACTAACACCTAAACCAGTCCTGGCAACCAGGACTTAAACTAACACCTAAACCCAGCCCGAAATCCTCGGACTGTTCTCAGGAGGCAGAGCTCGACGACTGCGACGCCGAAGAGTTGTTTCTCAGACAGGCTGGATCGATCAGTAAGTGCATGGCTAATTCTCCAACGTTGAACAATCATGCATGCGAACCGCCAGACTCGGGCGACTATGTTGTGGAGCCTGTCAACATCGATGCAAATCTGGCTCACTGGTGACCGATACCTGGCCTAATTATATACATAGTATACACGTACATACACCAACGTGCTTAAGTTGTGCTACCCTAAACCCTAAACCCTGAATCCTTTGTAAACCATCCAACGTTCCCGACCAGAACCCCCTGCATCTTCAACCTGCATAAACCCCAAACCCTAGCCGCCTAGATCTGGACCCAATCGAGGACCCTATCTCAGTCCTTCGCAACGAGACGAATCCTGCTACCTGTTGGGCCTCCACCTGATCACATATCAGGCATTATCTGATCGCTCCTTGAAAAGGAGAGCAATGAACTACAGAATACGGCCGAAGATGCACTATGCTGAACATTTGCGAGCTTGGATTTTGAAATCAAGCATCAATCCTCAGGCTCGCAGCTGCTTCTTGGACGAAGATCACATGAAAGGGCTTGCCCAAGTGGCGGCCCGTGTACACCCTTCGACTTTTAACGTTCAGTTTGCAAAGCGATACATACTCAAACGAGTGCTTGCCTTCGCTTCTGATAAGCTGGAACGTGCGACGAAGAGGATCCGACGACGGGCCGGGTGAAAAAAATGCTTGTGATGGCTTCAGCATGTGATGGGGCTCGTGTTGGCATGATCGGTTGTGTCGTGCTTGCTTGTCGATATGTCGAGTTGGTCGGTCGGTTGCAAAAAATGCTTGTGATGGCTTCAGCATGCGATGGGGCTCGTGTTGGCATGAACGGTTGTGTCGTGCTTGCTTGTCGATATGTCGAGTTGGTCGGTCGGTCGCTTGGTGCATGGGCACTTGTGGATGTCGATTGGCATGCTGGGGTGTGTTGTGCTTGATCATCGATATCGACTCGTGCATGCCAGCTTGTGTATGTGTGGCTTAGCTGGACACAGAGAAACGCCTTGAGATGTTAATCATTTGCCAAGTTGTTTGTTTGATGCCAAGTTGTTAAATAAACGCCTCGAGGGCCCTATAGGTGAGGCGCAGCACCCTGCTGCTCCTTGGCACGGCTTGGACCAGGGAGCCTTCGGCCTGGTTGGCGCAGCATCCTGCTGCTCCTTGGCACGGCTCCGACCAGAGACAGAAGATAGCAAGTGGCCAGCAGATTTCCGCCATCACCCCTGGAGGTTTCTGTCTGCCCCGAGGTCATGGGAGATTTGATTCAAAAGCCCAAATTAAATCCTGAACACTGACCCAGAAGTCACGCACTTGTGCAAAGCAACCCAGTCACACAGGCCATGTCGGTGGCCCAGATGGTCAAGTTGTGGGTACCATCGCTTCTCCAAAACCCAATGCAACGAGTTGCTCTGCACATCTAGCACAGGAAACTGTAGCACATTCTGGTCTATGCCTTCCACACAGTCTTTGAACGACTTCGTACTTTCCAGGAATGGCTGCGTGGCATTGCCGAACTTCCTCTTATGATTCTTGAGGACTGCCCGAATTCGGGCCGCTGGTATGCCCAAGCCTTTCAGGCGCATCTGCACGCTTGAAGGAGTGGAAGGCAGCCCATCCTCCAGTAGAGTCTCTACTTCTCGAAGAATGCACAGGCGTTCATTCACATGGGAACGGGCTTGTTTCGTCCTTGTCGAACTTACGGGCCTTCCCAGCACGACCTCCAATGCTCAGGCAGTACACTGTCTTGCGCCAGGAACCAGTGAACTGGAACGTGCGCTCTTGCCCTTCCGCGCACTGTTCATGCCTAAAGCATTGGGCTGTGCAACGCCAGGGCTCATCTGCCCGCTGTCGGAAATTGAAAAATGCTCCGACTTTCTCACCGGCTTCTTTCTCCCAGGTTCTTGCGGCTGCGCGAAGGTACTCTTGCTCAGAAACCTGATCCTTGCCATTCAGCAACCGATTTTGACCATAACTGTTGCCAAGCAAACCAACCCAAAAAAAGAAAAGGTCGGTCGTCGCGGCTTTTCCTCAACGGAGGGGTCATCGGAAGCCAGGGAAGAAGTGCGACAACCGTTTTCCCCGACGGGTACCCAAAAGAGCTACGACGGACGAACCCTTTCTTTTTGGATGGTTTGAAGCGCATTCGCGCCGGGTCCGTCGCAATCGCCAGTACGAGGCAAGCCGGCGCCGGGGGACGCTTTTAGCTGCCCCGGCCCGCTGCCCGCCAGCGAGCGACGACCCGAAGGTCTCCAAAGGAAAAATCTCTCCCCCAATAAGGGCGGTGAGGGTGGGATCTGAAAATCGTCGGGGGACGTGGAGCAGACAGCGGCTGCAGCATCCACGTCGATTCGACGGTTGTCCCTACGCACATAAATGTGCTACACGACAACCGTTTTCCCCGACGGGTACCCAAAAGAGCTACGACGGACGAAACCCTTCTTTTGGATGGATTGAAGCGCATTCGCGCCGGGTCCGTCGCAATCGCCAGTACTAGGCAAGCCGGCGCCGGGGGACGCTTTTAGCTGCCGCCCGGCGCTCCCCTCACCCACTCTGCGCCGGCTTAGCCCGCTCACACCGCCAGATTCAGTAGCTCGTCGGCGGCTTCATTCACCGCGAAGTCCAGGTCGACGGCGGCCCGGGAGAGCACCTTGAGGATCGACTCGACGGGTGTGTGAACCCGCTCCCAGCCGGAGCTCTCCGCCGTGTGAAGGTCCCCTCTCGACACTGCGTCGGAGACGTTGGCCTTGGACGGCACCCGACGGAAGTCGGGGAGCCATTCCGACAGAGCCGCCGTGGACCAAAAGGCCGCCAAGACGCCGTTGACGGCGGGGTCCTTCCCGTACCCTTTGGTGAGTGCCCATTGGCCGGCGACGTTGTCGATGAAGGCCAGCCACCTCTGGGGCAACCGCCGGGACAATGTGACCAGCGCCAGCACCTGGGCGACGATCTCGAGGACGTAGATGAACGCCCGACGGGAGGCGAAAATGTCCAGGAACTTGGCCGGCACCACGCCGCAGTCATAGAAGACGAGGGCGCCGATGCGGACGACGAAGCCCCAACCGTTCCGGCCTCGGGTCCCCGGCCGGATCCCGACTTCTGCCGGTATGTGCCCGGCTTTGTGTCTCACCTCGCCGGGCTGGTAGAAGGCATCGGCGTAGATGATCGCCGCCGGTGCCCCGTCGTCTATGATGGGTACCCTCCTTGGCCGGATGTCCGCCAGCAGGGCCCGAAGAGACGTGAGGGCTGCCCGGAGGCCCGTCGACAGCGACGTGGCCGACGTGGCCGCCGCGTCGTGTGCCCTTGAATAGACGGGCTGAAGGGCTGCCTTCCCCAGGGCGCCGAAGGTCGACTGGGTGATGAAGTTGAGCTTGCCGGCCAGACGGTTCGCCACATCCGGCGTGAGCTCGTCGTTGGCCAGTGCGTCGTCGATCGTCGTCAGGACCTTCTTGACGCGTCGTGCGGTCGGCTGCAGGACCACAGCGTCGGTCTCGACGGACACCAGGACCCCCTGGACTGTCTGCTGAGTCGCCGGGGCCTGGGCCTTGGACGGCTTCGTCTGCAACCCGACGAGCTCGAAGAAGTCGGCCATCGCCCGGAAGGCCGAGTTCGCCGACTCATCCATGTCGACGCCGTTGAAGTCGTCGACGAAGTGGCCGGCCAGGATCCAGAGGAGCACCCTCTGTATGGCCTGGAGGGCGTCGGCTGTCCGGTTAAAGTGCCACACCGACGCGGCGGCGCCGAAGCACATCGCCATATGAAACCAGAGAGATACGCCGGCTGGGCCCGCGATGAAGGTGCCGGAGTGCGCCGGGTGTTTGACCGGCCACTGGCGGTAGGCGTTGAGGAGGTCGTGCCCGAATATCCTCGCCAGTGTCGCCGGCCCCCCCGCCTGGTCGACCACTCGCCGGACCATGTCCACGAAGTCGTCGACGAAGTGGTGCGTGGGGACGTCGTGGGCCCTGACGGTGGAGTTGTGTCCGGACCTGCGCCAGTCTTCGGCGCGACGGACCTTCGCTCCTCCCTGTTCGTCTTCCTGCACGACGGGGAAGGAGGCTGCGGCAAAGGCCTGGCCCGGCGGCGGCGGGACCAGACGGTCGGCCCCCGGCCTGTCTAGGAGTGCCGTCGTCTTGAGGTTCCAGCCGTCGGGGGCCCGAGTTGGGCCGACCACCCGGCCGAGACGGACTTCCTCCACGAGCTCGGCGAGGAGGGTGTCGGTGTGCTCCGCGACGGTGGCTGTGGAAGCCCGCCGCTTGATGTACTCCCAGTTCGCCGACGCGAAGTTCTCGATCGACGCCGGGTTGGAGTACTTCTCGTCGGTTCTGGTTCGCCACCCCGGGCCTCGGCGGAGTTCGCCCAACATGTCGAAGCCGTCGGTCAGGTCCTCCTGCATGCCGGGGACGTCGGGGTAGCCGACGGTGCGGAGCAACTCCAGGATGACGGGGATCTGCGTCGGTCTCGTCTTGCCCGGTGTCGAGTATGTCGATCTGACCGACGGCGACCGGTGCTCCAGCCACCGCTGCGTGTGGTCCTCCATGTCGTCGACGAGGTGGGAGATGTCCTGTAGTACCTCCCGCCGGATCCTCGCCAGGTCGTGGCGCCACGACCGCCAGAGGAGCAGTACACGCTCCAAGGCCGGCTCCAGATCGGGCCGCCGGGTCACCGTGCAATGCCGCAGGGACGCCGACAGGTGCCAATGAAGGTCCGGGTCGTCGTCGGGGAGGTCGATGTCCGGTCGGTGTCGCGGCGGTGGCTCCATCGGCACCGGTCCGCCGCCGAACTGCTCCGCTGCCCACTGGAGGGTTGACCGACGTGGCTCAGGTACCGGTGCTGCCGTCGAGGAGGAAGCGACGGAGAAGGCCACGATGATCGCCAGAAGGCGGCGGGCTACCCCCCAGTGCCATCCGTTGGCGATGACGCGGTGGCGGGCGGTGTCGTCGACGAAGCTGGCCTGGGTGTAACCCGACGGGATGTGGTGAAGGCGCTCCTTGACGCCCGCCGGGATGTTGTGCAGGCGGCCCGCGTCGTCGTGCATCATGGCCTCCTCGACGTAGTGCCAAGGGGCGAACCGTCGGCCGTCCGCCGCCCAGCGGGCCTTCGCCGGTTCGGGAAGCTTCTGCCGAACCCTCTTCGGGGGCTGCCTCCCGCCGGCGTCTTCAGCCGGTGTCGTAGAGCACGGCAGGCGCAACCTACCGGACTCGACGGACTGGTGGAAAGAGAGGCCGGCCTCGGTGAGCTCGTCCGCCGGTTGTCTCGGGGCCTCGAGCCGGAGTCGGCGGTACGAGCCCTGCTTCGACCACTGAAGCGGTCGGCCCGACGCCGGGTCCACCAGGGCGCCGGTTAGGTCCGCCGACATCCACCATAGTCGGGGCCGGGAAATCCAGCCGAAGTCCGACCCGCAGACCAGGACCGGCTGCACGCCGAGGGCGTCGCTGATCTTGGCGGCGTCGGCGGGCTCCATCACGACGTTCTCGAAGAGGAACGCCACCCGCCGGTCGGAGAGGTCGGCGGTGATCTGGTTGAACATGTCGACGGTGAGGAGGAAGAGGCTCCCTCGCTCGCCCGCGTGGCCGGTCGCCGGGCCGATTCTCGAAAAGTCTTGGCACGGCGGAGCGGCGGTGACAATCACGGTGCACTCGCCGGTCGGGTCGGCCTTCTTGACTGCCGCCGCGACGGAGCCGGGCGACTCCGATGTGACGTCGCCCCTGTGGACCGCCAGCGCCAGGGTCGGTTGACCGAACAGATTCTCCACCAGCGCCGGGGCCGCACCGATCCCGTCGAAGAAGGAGAGCAGGATGATTTTGGGCGCCCGCCGGGTGCGCTTGAGTGCCGGTCGGACGACGGTACTAGCACATTGGCTGCCGGGTACCTCGCCGTGGTTGTCCGATCCGGGCGAGGCCCCGCGCTGTCCCTAGCGGCGGCGCTTGGGGTCCTCCCGACGGCCTTCGTCACGGCGGTCCTTCCCACCGCGACGGTCGTCCTGGTCCCACTGGTCCTGACGGCCGCGGCCCCAGGACTGGCGCCAGCCCTGGTCGCGACCCTCGTCGCGACCGGTCTGCTTCCAGCGGTTCTGGGGCTGGCGACGGTCGTCGTAGTGATCACGACCCCAGTCCCTGTTGGCGCCGTCGTCCTCCCAGTCCTGCTCCTGGCGGCGCTGCTTCCCAGGGCGGCGACGGGGCTGGCGACCTCGGCCCTTCCCCTTTCCCTTGGGGGGGGTCGGCGGTGTGGTCGTCCTCCGTCGGGTGGTTGGGTGGGCCTCCCGTCGGTGCCCCCGTCGGTCTCTTCGGCGGGCCGGGCTTGACGGCCGACTGGAGCGCCTCGTTGAACGCCGCCTGGTCCGCCATGATCGCCGAGGTCACCTCCTCGAAGGTCCGGGCGAGTCGCATGGACATGGCCAGCTGGTGCGCCGTGGCGTCCCAGTAGGCGACGACGGCCTCGAGCTTGCTCGAGTGGAGCCGGGCTTTGGTCGTCCACCAATCGACGTACCTAATAACGCCGGCCTCCGTCCCCACGCCGGTCAGGACCCAAGCCCAGCGGATGGCGTCCAGGCCGTCGACGACGGCCCATATGCCCCTCGGGACGAACGGCTGGTTCTCCTCCACCGCCAAGCCGCCGTCCACGAACTTGATGTTCTGTGCCCCGCCGGCGCTGCGACGGCCGGCGAGGGGGTTGACGACGCCGAGGGAGGACCAAGTCCGGGACGCCAGGATCTCGCCGAGGCCGAGCGGCGTGTAGAGCTTGGACTTGGTGTGCTCCCAGTGGATCCTGGCGAGCACCTCCTCTGCCCCGACGAGGCGCTCCGCCGGGAACGAGCGGGGCTCACCCCCGAGCTGGACGGCGTTGTAGCGGGCGACGAGGTCGGTCCACGGTCCTCGGCGGCTTCTCGCCGACCATCGTCGGCAGGGTGGCCGGAGGTGGTGCTGCCGTCGACGGGGCCGGGGCCGGGGTGGAGAACTCGTTCCACTGCCGCCGGGCCTCCGACCACATGTGGCGGATGATCGCCCGGACGACCGGCTGCTCCGCCGGCGACGCTTTGTAAGTCGTCCCGGCGATCTCGTCGCCGTCGCGGAACGGCTGGAAGACTCTCGCGTCCACGTCGGACCACTCGTCGGCGACGAGGGCGAGGGTGGCCGTGCGGTTGAGCGACCGCGCCTTCAGGTACGCGACGAGGTCCGGACCCGCCCCCGCCGACGTGGCGAGGTCGTCGAAGTCGGTCAGGACGTCGGCGACGAGCTGCGGACCCATAGCCATGATCACGACGAGGGGGCCGGCGGGAATGGACAGGCGGTACGATCAAAGACGGGCTGCGGCAAGAAACAAGGAGCACAGTGCACAGCGACGGGCTCACCAAGTGCACGGCCCCGGTCCCTTTTTCTCAGGACGACGACGAATCGTCGGAATCTGAGCTGGATGCCACCGGGGAGGCTGCCTCCTCCGTCGGCGACCCGACACCGTCGGCCGACGGGGCCTTCGGAAAGCACCTGAGGCACTTGGCGGCGCCCGCCGGCAGCTCGGTGATCCTATAAAAACTCCGGACGCCGTATGGCCAGGAACAACCCCGCGCTTTCCACAGGAAGCGGTCCGACGAAGCCTCCGTCGGATCAGGGGCGTGAGCCCGTTTCTGCCGCTCATTGTAAATGAGGTGCTCCGGCGGCGCGACGGCGACCTGCTTCACCGTCTCGGGTCTGACGGGGCCGGGCTCGAACGCGACCGCCGGGGAGTGATCTTCGGGCGGCGGCGCCTCCACCTGAGCCGGCTCGCCATCCTCCAGTGCCAGCGGCGGCTGGTGGCCGAGAGCCGGTGGGGCCTTGGCCTGCGAGATGGCGTCGCCATACGCCGGCCGGACGCTGACTATCTCGACGTCCTCCGCCAGTATGCGCCGGGGAACGTCCGGGGCGACTGCCAGCGGCGCCGCCTGGACGTACCGCTCGACGGCGGCCGAAGACCATCGGCCCAGCAACTGGATGATGGGCGTGTTGACGCCCTTAGACGCCAGCCACGCGGCGCCGGCCACCCTGGCCAGATGGCCGTTGAAGAGCTGGACGGTGGCGCCGTTGTGGTCGGTGGTGGTCAGCTGGATCCCCGCCGCCAGCAAGACCCGCCGGAAAAAGAGGACGGTCTCTGACTTCTCCCATGTGTCGCCGGTCCCGTCGGGGAACAGGGGTGCCCCACGCACCCACCGTCCGGCCCGCCGAAGGCGGGAGACATGGCGGAGCGCCGCGTGGTATGGGCACAGCGGCGCCACGGTCGCCCCGCAAGCGCACCGTAGCTGGCGTTGGGTCAACTCGACCTCGCCGCCGGTCGCGGTCTTGTGCAGGGGAAGCCGGAGGGCGACGGTGCCGTCGGCGACATCTATGTCCTGCGTCCGCGCCGCTGAGAACTCGATCTCGCGGAGCATGAACCACACCGCCAGGATGAGGGCGTCGACGGCGTGTGCCGTGACCCACGGGCTCCACGCTTCGGTCCCCGGCGGATCCACCCTGGAGACCAGGGCCACTAGGCGGTCGACGGCGAAGATGGCCTTCAGCTTCGAGCCGGGCAGGCCGCGGACCACTGCCCGGGCGTAGCGTCGCATGGCCCGCCGGATGAGGGGGTCGACGGCCTCGCCGCGAAACTGTTCCTGGTATGACACGGCGGCGTCGAAATAGTTCTGGACGGAGCGATAGCCGCCTCGACGGAAGGTGGCGGCAACCTTCCGCACCGCCTCCGCCGAGATGGGCCAGGGAGCGACGGCCCAAGTCTCGCACGCTTCCTGCCACGTGCGGACTCTCGACTGGAAGGGTGCCTGGGACGACTTCGCCAGGATGTTCTCGTCGATTTCCGCCAGCGCCGCCTCCCTGTTCTCCGGGAGGGCCGCTTCAAAGGCGGTGCGTTTGCACGCTCGACGGGTGTCCCTCCTGAGCGGGATGTCCTTCCGCCTTTCCGCCGGCCGGTCGGGGACCGTCGCCGGGGGCGGGATTGGTCCACGAACCGTCGCCGCGACCACTACTGGACCGCCGGTCGGTACTACGGCCGTCGCTGAGGGCCCTATCGCGGGCCCCGCCGGTACGATCTGGTTCGACGGGGCCGGTCCTGAGGACCGTCGCCCCTCTGGCTGGCCAGCCGAACGGGACCTCCAACCGGCGAGTGCCTCGAGGACCGTGGCCGGGACGCCAGCTGTGACTAACGCCGAGGCCCGGGCTAGGGCGGAGTCGACGTCCACGGCGCCAACCGTCGGCAACAGGGGCAAATGGTCGGAAGCCCCCAGCTCGACGAATGCCCTCACTAGCCGGCCGAAGTCCGCCGTCTGTCCACGGCGGGGCCGCATGGGGCAAACGGGGCCTCGAGCCTAGGCGTGCGCCGGCCTTGGCGCCTCGAGCCAACCGGACCTCCTCAAGAAAAAGGTAAAAGAAAAAGCGGTGCACGACGAACGACGGGCAAGCGAGAAAGACTGCACTGCGACGGCCGCCCTCCTTTCTCGCGCCGGTGGCGCCTGATCGGCTCTGAGTCGGGCCCTGGGCGATTACAACGCCGGGCAGAAAAAGAATTAAATTAAGGCGACGGGAGAGGCCCGCGAAGGCTTCACCGACGCACCCCCTGAGGCTTGAATTCCCACGTCGCCAGCGACAAAGCCGTCGGAGAGGTCGACCTTGTAGAAGACGGCGACGGGGAGATAGCGACGGGGGCCGGCCGACCGGATCACCGGTGCCGGGACTGCTCGTGGCAGTCCTCGCACTCGTGGTGGTCGTGGCGATCCAGGTCGACGGTGCCGCCGGCACGAATCAGCACCGGACGGAGGCATCTGCCGGGGATGCCGCGGCAGCGACCGTTGGTGCATGGGTGCCCGCACCACCCGACGCACCAGATCTCGCCGGGGATCTTCTCTGGAATGCGGCCTCCCCGGACGCCGTGCGGCAGTGCCCGCAGCACATAGTACGCCGCGGCGGCGGCCGCCGGTACCATGGCTGTGGAGCCGCCGGCGGCGGCCCTCTCGATGTCCTCCAACTGCTCCAGGTTGGCGACGGTGAGGGGCCGGAGCGTCTCCGGCACTGTGACGTCGGATCTCACGCCGGACTTGCCCATCAGCTCGACGTGGTCGCGCCACTCCGGCGAGCAAAGCATCCGGCGGATATGGGCCAGACGCCGGTATTCGCGCCGGTGGCGCTCGAGCTCGGCGGGGGAGGCATTCGGCCCCGGCCGCCGTGGAAGGATGGGGAAGCCGGCGCCGGTGATCGGGTCCGCGTCGGGGTACATCTCTTGCGGCGTTGGTGTAGGTGCCCTGCGGAATGACCCCGACGGTGCTGGCGGCGACGGCGACGGTGCCGATGCGGCCGGCATGGCTTTCACCGGCGGCCCGCCGGTGCGCTGGTGTCGCGACTCATCCTCGAACTGCCGCCGGAGCTCCTCGGCGATTCGGTCCTGGTAGTCGACGATCGGCACCGACGGAGCCGGCGGCGGCGGCCCAGGGATCACGGTCGCCGGCGTGATCCGATCCGGGAGTACCGTCTGGTACCGCCGGTAGTAGGCCTCCGCCGTCGGGATATTGTGTTTGTAGGCCAGCTCCGCGTCGGTCCGACAGAGATACCCCACCTGGTCCCAGACCTCCGGCGGGCTGCCTTTCGGAACCGACGGCGCCGGGCGGGTGGGCTTCTGAGGGTAGCCCCCACCCGATGGCTTGCCGGCCGCCGGCATGTCGGCCGAGGACGACGGTGCTCCGGAGACCCCCGCGTGCGCCGAAGGAGGCGCGTGGTGCCTGTCGACGGGGGGTTCCGGGCACGGGTCGTCGGACGGCGCGGGCCCTGCTGCTGCTCCACTAGAAGACGTCGGTGTAGCCCTCGACGAGTCGCCATACACGACGGGCCCTGGCGCGGCGGCTGGACTGTTGATCGCCGAAACCAGGGCCCGCCGTTCCAGTCCAGACCATTCGCCGAAAAGCTGGCTGAGGTCGTCGCCGGAGGCGACGGCTCGACGGATCATGTCGAGCGCCGCGACGACATCGGCGGACTGGTATGCCATGGCGTCAGGAGGGATCTACCGGAAATCTGAAAATCGTCGGGGGACGTGGAGCAGACAGCGGCTGCAGCATCCACGTCGATTCGACGGTTGTCCCTACGCACATAAATGTGCTACACAACAAGCCAAATCGTAGTTTGGGACTGCAGCTTTGGATCACAAAACTCTGGTTCTTTTGGTGTTGCACTGCAATGAAAAATCTTGCTTAAACAACTCTAGTTCATTTTCTTTGGGGAAGCCAACTCGACTATCAGCCAAGAACCGCAGAGAAGCTTCGAAGCTTCAGTCTGCCTTTCGGCACCTTGGCCCTGAGCCCTCAAGCCCCTACTACCGTAATTAGGGAAGCTGTCAAGCACTTGTGCCCGCCACAACGCGCCACAAAGTCCGCGCAAGACCGTTTCGAAAGCATGGCTTCTCCTGATCCAGGATCAGGTTCGTGAGCTCCGCCATCTTTTGCGCAGCTCAGATCCACTCTCTTGTCCGAAACCCTGCCTCGGAGGTAGGCGACTCCTTGGGAGCAGCGGGCATCCGGCTTTGTCGGAGCTCGCAAGAATCCAAAGCAACCTTCAATCCGAACCCTTGCCTCGGGAATTGCCGAGAGAAGCGGGCGTCCAGCTTATGCGGACCTCACAAGTCACAAGATCCCGCAGCGGAAGCTCAGATCCATTGTATTGTCCGAACCGTTGCCTTGCAGTCAGAAAACTCCCCCTGGGAGTACGTAACTGGCACCCGGCCACTGCGCGGAAAGCCCTGATGCTGCATGGTGTGCATGGTGCCTGACACTGCATTGTGTGCATGGTGCCTGGCACTGCATCACAGGTTTACTGCTTGCGTGCGCTCTGTATGACAAATGTATGTCAGGGAAACGACCTGTGGGCCTCGAGGACTCTGAAAGCGAGGAAGGAAAGAGGAAAGAAAGCATGGACGAATGTCTGGACTGCCACCTGTTTACTCCAACCTACTTGCCTAAACTGTGTACCAGTACTACATAAGCCTTGTCGCTGTTACCAGTGTCCTATTGTGGTTGTAACTGTGTCTCAGTGCTTCGTGAGTGTGCAGGAGGGTTGAAATATATGCAGCCGTGCTCACGGCCGACAGTGCCACGCAAGTCTGAATAGCTCGCACAGGAGGAATTGCAGATCCAGGTCTTCAAGAGATAGATAGCTGCCTTGCAACGTCTCGCAGCGCCTCGCGGGCCTGCGGGAAGTTTGCCAGCCAACTATCCTCACCTGACCGCCGTGTCTTCCCTGATCCCCGACACAGATCCGGAAACAACAGGCGAAAGCATGAGAGCACCTTCTTGTGAGCCACGACCAAGTTTTCGTGCCATGTCAGGATCTGAGCGGCTTTGCGGTCCCCAGAGGGCCAACCTGCCACCGTCCTTCGTTCACGCAACCTGAAGGCCTCTGTGGGCAGCTCGCTCGGATGTCGCACGGGCCAAGTGAGCTGGGCGCACATCCGCAGCAGTGTCTTCGTCTGCTTGGGCACATTGCGCTCCACAGCTGCGAGCGACAGCCTGGCCGTGGCCAGGCTGCTCATGCGTCCCAGAATCATAGCCGCCAGGCAGCGAACGTTTTTCGACGCCCCTGCCAGCCACGCCATGACCCCACGAGCATGCATCACTCATGCATCTGTCTGCGTCGAAAAAACCCAGCCTCTGGTCCGGGAGCTGCTGCAAGCTCACTGTGGCACTCGCGACACAAGCAGTGCCGAGCCTACGCCACGCGATGCCTCGAGCTTAATCAAATTTTGAGTCTGCGGGGCTGGTTAGGTGTTTCGAGATTAACGAAAGCTTTAGATCATTTGAAGAGAAGCCACATGTGATTGCTCCTGCGCCCAAGCTTGTCAAAAGACCCACAGTCAAACTTCTGGGAGCCACTGCAACGCCGCCCTCCGCACAATCTTTTCTCGGTGAGCGGCTCTTGAGTCGAATCCACCCCAGAGCAGGACCAGGGACGTTCACATGATGACGCCTCGCCATTGCCTGTCGGCACAGAGGAAGAAGCATGCCCCGAGGAGGCAGCACTGCCCGCATCCGTTGTGTTCACATTCGTGCCGTGATTTTGTTGATGATAGTTTCCCCATGATGCCACAGGTGTGTTGCTGCCATGCCTTGTTGTGTCTGGCACCGACTAGCCAGCACATCATGCTATTAGCAACAATAAAACCGAAACGATGCGAAAACCCATTGTCTTGCTGCTACTACTCAGCGCACTAGCAGTAGCACACCGCAATTAGCCCTGTTGTTGATGCTGTTTCTGTGAATGGTACAACAACGACTACTACAGTGCTGAATTGCTTTACATGACGTACTACTAGGATGCACTATGCTGAGTATGATTCTGCGAACTAAGGCGGTTTACGAACTTCTCGCTAGTCATCAGGCCGAAGCTCCACCCAAAGGTATTGTTGCTCTGCCCTCCGTGCTGCATCACTCGAGCTGCACGCTCTGAAGGAAAACTTTTGCGAATGACCACATACTGGTTCCAAGACTCGGGAGCTTGCTTGAGAAAGCACTTCTGGATTTAGCGCTTCGGGATTAGAATGACGGGTGTAGTGTCCTGACAGCCCATCTGTCTGAACACCAACAGAAGTACACATAGTATAATAGTATGGAATTATTGTTAGTAGTAGCAGCCGCAGCAGAAGCAGGAGTAGTAGCAGTAGTCGTGGTCGTGGTACTAAGATAGTGGTAGCGGCAGTGGTGGTGGTGGCGGCGGTGGGTGTAGCGGCAGTGGTCGTGGTAGGGGTGGTGGTTGTTGTGGTTGTGAATGTGGCTGTCGTGGTGGTGAGTGTGGATGTGGGGAGGGTTGTGCTAGCCGCCACGGCCGCATGGAAAAGCCGGTGAGTCATGTTGTATGCCACCATAGTATGGCAGGCATTGTGTAGTTTTGCTTCTCTTATTTTTGCAGGGCTTATATCGAATGTTGCACGTGTAGGTTGGATATATGTATGTTGTTCTATGATAAACAAAAGAGATAGTCATATCATACATAAAGGGTCCTGCCTAATGTATGGGGAACCTGTCTGTATGATGTGACTCGGCTCTGGTGCTCTAAGGAGTTAAGGGAGTTTGGGGAGTTTGGGCGACCGCAACCCCCCAAACTCCCTAAACTCTCTATAGGCTCTCTACCAGAGCCGAGTCACATTATACAGACAGGTTCCCCATACAAAAATATATATATATATATATATATGTACATGTATATATACATATATTTGTACATACATATATACATTACATGTAGTATTTGTCGGGATGTGCGAACTACGGGCTCTTTGACAAATAAGCTCAAATCCCCTTTCACTGCCAATAGATCCTCTGTATGTGACTCTGGATACTCTGGCAGGCAACACCGAAAACAGGTGGATGACTGGGGAGGGGGAGAGGGAGAGAGGAGCATGTGTGTGTGTGTGTGTGCATGTGTATGTACATATATACATATATATGTATAAATAACATATGCATAGCATACACCTAGATGAGAACAGCTGGGCAAGTTCACGGCCTATTTCAATATGTAACGGCTTAGCAGAAGTTGCTTACATGCACTGCTTGTGTTCGAATCGAACATTGCAGCGCGTGAATAATGAGCTGGACAATTTGTTGCAAGCATGTCTCTCTCGTGAGTCCTGCCAGACCGGAAGCGACATGCAGATTCACTGTGTGAGGTACCGCCAACGCAGCCACGGAACAGGCACACAACCCGCGAAACAACCATGGGATTTTTGTCATGAATATGCTGGACTGTGTCTTTTTGAACTTGTGTTCGGTTGTAATTATGACTCGTTGCTTTGCTTTTGATGTTTTTATTTACTGTAGTCTTGTCATGCTGCAGTTTTGCACAGTGACCTTCGTTTGTGGTTCCTTGAAACTGGTAATCATTCTCACTTTCCTTCTATAAGCATGCACATGTGTTTCTGCATGTCATGTATGTATGTTTTTATGTACGTATATACATATATTATGTATATATATATATATATATATATATATATGTACGTATATACGTAGAAAACTACATATATGTGTCTATACATATATACATCTATAACTGTATATTATTATTAGAAACATATACATAATATATATATATATATATATATGTGTATATGGTCACGCGCTCCGCAGCCCCCCCCCCCCCTCCCCCCCCAAAGGTCAATGGTCCGAATATAGGGTGGGGCCTCCCCTCCCCTGTGGTGTGGGGTGTGGGGTTCCTCTTCCCCCTGTGGGGTGGTTGTGGGGTTTTGGGGTTTAGGGTTTAGCTTAAGCTTTTGAGTTTTGGGTTTACGGTTACATTACAAGGTATAAGGCTTCGAGTCGACACGGGCTTAGGGAGGATTTGCGGTGTATGCTCTGCTTTAGGCTTAGAGCCTGCAGTTAGGTGGGGTTTAGGGTTGGGTGTAGCGTTTTAAGTACAAGTTAAGGTTGCTCAAAACAGGGGCACGCGCTGCGTCACAGGGTTTACGGCTTGCTTGCGAAGGGCTTGCGCGTGAGCCCTGGCCGCCAGCACCACCCCACCATCCAGTGGCAGCCAACGGCCCCCAACCCCTTTCCGCACACGCCAGGCCCCCCCCCCACCCCTGTCAGACCATACCATTGGGGGGGGGGTGGGGGCTGGGAACGCCAGACGCCTGACCATATATATATATATATATATATATATGTATATATATATATGTATATATATATATATGTATATATATATATATGTATATATATATATATATATATATATATTGAAGGGTTCCTATTATGCTTAACACTAGCCCCCGTTCCGGTGCACGCCTGATGGCTGGGAGCTGGTGCGGGAATCAAGCAAACATGTTCGGGGGGCCTCGTTATGCTTAACACTGTCCCCCTCCTAGCGCTGAAGTCCTGAACCCTGGGTTCATGTGCCTCCGCTCCGCCCGCCCCGCTCCGCCCCGCCCAGCCGCCCCCCCAACCCCGCCCCGCCCCGCCCTGCCCAGCCCCGCCCCGCCCCGTCCCGCCCCGCTGATGGCTACCCACGGCCACCCAGGGCGGAGAGGGGGGAGAGGGAGGGAGGGAGGGAGGGAGGGAGAGAGGGAGGGAGGGAGGGAGGGAGGGAGCAGCAATGAGAACGGGAAGCTGGTTGCTTACACTCGATTTCTGGGCTTGAAGCGCTGGGGGTTTGCTTCGGGAGTAGTGTTTTCAGGTGGAGTTTCCTGGGACCAAATCGTTGACGGCGGGTTTTCCCAAAAAAACCCAGAATTTGACACCAGGGGCTGCCCCAGATTTGGACCCAGATCCTAAAACTTATGTTAAGCATAATAGGCCCCCTTCAATGTATATATACATACTATGTCATGTACCTATATGCCAGTAAATTTTCAGTAAATGCATATAACACACGGAAGCACAACGACACATGTACCTGCGAGCGTGTGCGTACGCACACCCTAGCACGCAGTCGGGCTCAGAAAACGCGATGCACCAGGCCAAGGTGCAGTACTTCTGAGCCCATGCCCGGGCAGATCCTTGGTGTGTGTGAGTGTTGCAGATTGGCAAAAGCTAACAAGTCCCGAAGCACTGCTTTTTCGATTGTCGCCGTCAAGTGACCCAGTGAATTGCATAAAGACCTCGATGCAATTTCTGGATGTTGTCCGGCTTCGACCTTGTTGGAAGTGACCTCAGCTGAGAGGCAGGCAAGCCGGCCAGAATCGCATGTATCTTGAGGTATCTGTAGGTGAAGCAGTCAAATTGCTGGCTTCTGAATCTATATTAATGTGGTTGATGTTGGGCCGTGGCTCTTTGGAGATGTTCGGACAGTGGTTCAGGAATGGGCGGAGGTGGACTGAAACGACTCTACTTAATGCAATTGTGGCAGAACGCAGCAGTCTCCTCCATGTTCGTTTCGGTTAATCAAGTCAGGAGCGGTGGCACAGCGTGCTAGCATCGTTCAGAAAGACTCACTATGCATATTCTGTTTCAGGCAAGTCACGAGTTTCCGAAGACAGTAGCAATCCTGGGCACATTAGCCTTCTGCATACTGTTGCACTGTGCTATCGGTGAGTTAACCGACTGGAAATGACAGCAAGTGCAGCCAGAACTCAACTTCTTCCGCTTCTCCAACCAGCCTCATTTTGCGATGTTAATGCGAATAGAAAACTCATTCTGTGAAGGAGTCCGCAAGCTTCTACCAATTGGGACAAGTCTCTCTGGGCATCGTGGACGTCTTGGCCGGCTGGCGGATCCAGATGAGCCAGGTCGTCGCGCCACGAAGGATCCACCAAGTCCGTAAGGCAATCGACTGCCTGCAGAAATCGCAGAACACTTTCTTGCCTGATTGATTGCCCAACTTCACTGCACCACACGGTAAGCGCCCTGTCTGTGCAATCGCTTCTTCGTGCCCGTCCCATTTCGTTAGGAGGGCTAGCGACGGGCGAGAGCTGGCGACACCAGCGAATCTCGGTGCGTAGCTGGGCTGTGCTTCAATTCTGCGAATGACACTGGGCACTGCTCGTCCGCTCACAGGGCTTACTACAAAAATCACCTCCGATGTGCTCTAATCAACGTCTTTCAATCGACAGCCTAAGGTCGGGTCGTGGCTCAGGCAGCACGATCCGCCTGCTGGGAGGTGGGAAGGACTGGCACACTTCTTCAAAGGTTGTTTGCCCGTTTGCACCTCGGTTTGATGAGGGCCGCGGAACTTTTGTCGCCAACGGCGAGTTCCCACTTCGCTCTTGGCATTCACAGGGTTTGCTGAGGCATTCTGAAACACGCACTTTTGGTGTTCGTGCGGTTTGGCAAAGTGCGCTTTCTGTCGTGCCAAGCGTGCTGCCACAATGCGGTAGTATGAGCAGCCATGCCTTCACGCCACTGTTCAGCACTCTGATTCCTCGGGTGCGACTACCTCAGCCATGCCATGCAGGTTCTCGTGACGCACCATCTACTCCATATCTGAGTCATGCGCAGTAAATGCCTTGTTCATAGTT
Organism: Symbiodinium sp. CCMP2592; assembly: GCA_905221615.1. Taxonomy (NCBI): domain Eukaryota; class Dinophyceae; order Suessiales; family Symbiodiniaceae; genus Symbiodinium; species Symbiodinium sp. CCMP2592. The sequence continues at coordinate 141,580 of CAJNDT010005035.1, forward strand.
GGTGCCGATGACATCGTTGAAGACAATGTCGGTAATGGGGCTGTCTACTAATCCAGAGATGTCGACAACCTGCTTTGCTCCGTTGGAAGAGATCGTATCGAAGGTAAAGTTGATGAAGGCCGGAGGTTGCTCCGAAGCTTCACCCTTGCGTGCAAGGGTGCAAGGGTGCAAGGCCAAGGGCAAGCGGCTTCGCGGCTACCGATAGCGGCTCAGCTCCGCTCGGGGGCCGGGCCTCGAGTCCGTTCCTGGAGCTGTATTGCATCGAGATCCTTCAAAGATCGAAGTACAACGCTGAGACAAAAACTCCAGCACAGCTCCAGTGCTGCCGAGAAGCTTGATGAAGACTTTGGTTTGTCTTTTGAGCCCTGACCTCACGATGCCGTTGTCAAAGGAACGAGCGGATTCCAGACGAACTCGACCGTCGGACTCTTCATTTACTCCCCGCAGACAAGACAAGATGCCTGGCAACGCTGTGTATGTTGTGGAAGTACAGGTCTCTCACCACTCCCCCGCGCCACCTCCAAGCAAGACCATAGTAGGAGTGAGCGGGGGATGTGCTGGCATACAGGATGCTGTGCAAGCTTCGCCGAACGTGCCTCGAACTCTTGATGAATATCCCATGCCATCGATTCTCGGGCCGACTGTCTCCGAACTTGACATTTTCGACGCGCACGTCATAAACACCACCTGTGAGCAGTTGCTGAAGGTTCCGTGCTTGAAGGAGGTGCCAACGCAGGGAAGCTCGGGACACTGCCGCTCATTTCACTGCCCACTGAGAGGCACTTTGACCGAATGGCCAGGTCATGCAAATGGATGTGAGCACCTAAGTCTTGCAGATCCTTCGGGTAAACTGTACTGCAACAAAACATGGTGATCCACTCTTGATGCAATCATCAAGCGACCACCCTCACAACGGAAGAACCAGGAGGCCAACATAACCCCTGCTTCTCCAGACACCACATTCCTCTGGCTACTGATATTCCCACCCTTCAGACCCCCAGCCGTCCCAGCCTCACATTGGGATGTATGGAAGCAAGCTCTCTCACAAGAAGCTTTCGTGACATGCAATATTGCATCTTGCAACCACTTAAACGACTTAAACATACTTAAACCATGTTCAACCATCTCTCGCATGATGGAAGCTTAACAACTGAGGCAAGTGCTGGGCATGGCAAAGTTTATGCCCGCCTGATTGAGCCCACTCTTTATTGCAATAGCGTCATCCCCTGTTGAGATCTCCTGGTTGCAGCAGTCGCTCGACAAATGGCCACCACACGGCCACGAAAGATGACAGGAGGCACAAACTCAGGTCCCCGCGCTATTGCGCACAATGGCATGAACAACCGAATCCTGAGAGGGTTGGCAACTGCTTTTGCTGTTTCTTTCTAAAGTTATCGACAGCTTGCCGCGACAGCTCGGCTCTTTCACGCAACCATGGATGGCTGTCGACTCATCTTCATGTCCGATATGCACCTCTCGAGATGCCGCCACGTGTGCCACTCTGGAGGCGGGAGTCCAGATTGATTCCATCCGTGTTCGGCGAATCATACGGGGCAGTGATGTTGACGCGCTCCACCTGCATGACACAAGCAGCGCACTGCCGACTTCGAGAGTTCAGCCATGTCAACGTGCAAAAATGCTGCCGAGCCACCAGAATCCTCTTTGAGGCATAGAAGTGCGTGTTCCAGAAGGCAGGATTTTGCAGGCGGATGCGTCGAAGAGTGATGTTTGAACAGAACATGCATTGAATTAGCGATGGCCGTCCGTGTTGCAGCAGCACATGCGTCTTGCTGAAGCGTGACCACCACCAGCTGCCGTTACCATCAATGACACCTACAGGGTTCAAGACTCCCCGCAGGAGACAACCTACTGCTTCTCCCTTCCGGCGACCGGCGAACCGCAGTTTCAATTGAGTGGCCAGGCCCTTCGATGGTCACATCTGAGAGGTTGTAACCAAACAGGAGAGCTGAATGCCTCCGGCGCAGCTCGAGCAACAACAACGGTGCGACCCTTCGCGCTTGATGAACGGCCTTTTGGAAGGGTCCAGCGACCAGTCACGGTTGAGGCCGTAGCTGGGGAGAGCCGGAAGCAACGGGTACGAGTCTGGCGATGAGACCTCCGAAGAGCTGAGCAGCAGAGACTCCACCGCTCGGCTGCCCGTAGAGTTCTGAGCTGAGCCAAGCGACTCCCAGGAGCTTGCTACCTTTCAGCAGGCGCAACGTCATCTTGCTGGTGAGGTTCACGGAGCCAAGGACAAAAATCCCCTTTGGTATCCTCAGCACGACAAGGGCACAGCAAGCAAACCTTCCAGCTATTCCCGGCCGGAGCCTTGCAACTGGGGCTCTGCAGTATGAATCGCTCCGTCCCCCATGACCGATTCGCACCTCGTGTAGTCGTGCAGTGGTGGACGAGGCGTAACATTGAAGCAGGTGCAACCACTGCACGCCGTATCGCAAAAGCTGGCACGCTCTCTGTGTGACGAGAGCTCCGGTTAGATTTGGCTTCCCGATGAATTGCAAGCCACAACAAAAGCATTCAGGCAACCATGGCATGCCGTATTTAAGCCGCAGAACTGCAGAGTTCCATAGCTGCGCGGAATGCTTCTGTGTTGTCGGTCTTGCCATCTCCGACGGCTCCAAACCAACATGGGTTGCAGATCTGGATTTGATTGTTGTCGCTCTTCTTGATGCTGTTGAAGTTGGCAAGGACCTGCCCAGCACCCTGCACAGAATTCAACAGCTCCAGCGTCTGTATCTACGTCACAAGTAGGGCGATGTCGCCTCTGCATCGACCTTATTGGCCTGAGGTTGGAGCTCTTCGCGAGGCTCCTGGCGAAGCTCCTCGAAGTCCTAAGTGCCGAATCAGCGCAAGTGGCTCGAGCGAAACTAAGCTGGGACCGTTGCATCGCTTTGGTTCGCAGAGCTTGGCAACGGGTCTTGTCCCACCATCCACCTTCTCCCAAGAGAGCCTGGTCCCGAGACAGGCAACAATGGAACTTGTTGCTGCATAAGGCTCGTGATGTGCAGGAACCACTTTCCGCCGCAAAGCAACTTGTGTCTTGGAGACTGAAATAGCCGGTTGAAGTGGCCAGGAGGCCAGCCAGCACCATGATGCAGAACGTGGGCCTCAGAAACCGCAAACCCAAGAACGCAATACCAGTACCTGTCAGCTATGTCCTAAGTCCAATGCCACAGTCTTGCAAGCACCTTTGGCTTCCTGCCATGCGAAGAAATGCACGCTCGTCCGATCGCATCGCATCTGAGGTCCAAACGGACCAAAGGATGTTGGGCCGGCCATGGCGCGGCCAAAGCTCTCGGAGACAGAGAAAATGCACGGCATCACGTCACAGGTCTTGAGTGCTTGAGTGCTTGAGAAGGTCTGGTGCGACCGCTTTGAAGAGGTCTTGAGCTGGTCTCGAACGGCTGCAATTTTTTTTCTCGAAATTTCTTGCGAAGGATTTTACATGAACATGGTGACCAGAAACATTCGCTGCTGCAGGTGGTAGACAAGACAGAATACGAAAACAGTGGCTTAAACTTTCACTCCCACAAAAACACAGAGTTACGTTCAGGGAAACCATGGGTTCACCTGGACAGACAACATCGCAAGCAGATGTAACAGCTGACATGGAAATGGAGAGGGCTGCGCACCCGCATTGAGAACAAGTCGTGCAGATGAAGTTTGTGGGTGTCGCAAAGCTGCAGTAGCTTGTCCTCAGGAATTGGAAGCGACTGTGAAAGTCTCACAGAATGGATGCTTGGCCCTTCCAGTCCTCAAGATGGAAAAGCAGAATAACTCCTCGGCACCAGGGCGAGGCGGAGCGACATAGCAACAATCAGGCACGGCATGTGCAAAACACGGGGCAGCTTCAAAATGTAAACCAACACAAGGAGCACAAGCACATGAGGCACACTCCATGCTGGACATATGCAGCTGGGCTGCGATTCAAGAGCAAGTCTTGGCTTGTCTCCACCTGGAGGGATGCAACAGTCGCTTGCACCTGTTAAAGGTACGTCGGTCCATGCTGCATACTGGGATGCAGCCTTCTTTAGAAGATCTCTTGCACGCTGAGCTTTTCCCACCTCAGAATCAGCAGATGGTAACTGGCTCTGATAGGCGGAACCCGGTGCTCGCATTGAGCAGGTGGCATTTGACCCGATTGGGTCAGTCTCAGTGGCGGGCTCTATTGTTTGGACAACCAGGAGAGAGAACTGAGCATCTCCTCACCTTGGCTTCGCAGGATAACCCAGCAGATGTGACAATCACATCTGTTTAATCCGGCGTTTGCCGCAGCGAAGGAACAAGGATTGCTCCACTTGCTCTCGCAGCACGAACAGGTGTTGACTCTGCATACTAGCATGCGTGAGTGATCGGAATACAACCCTGCAATACCCTGCATCCTGTGGCTTGCGCGACACCGACATTTAAGACGGCGACCTTTCAAAAAGCCCGTTTGAGTTTTGAGGAGTCTCTGAGGCCGAGGCTCTCTCATCCCACTCGATTCGATCCCGAGGGAGTCCGAAAGAGCAGCATTGGAAATCCTGTGCTATGGCGCTGCAGCGACCAACGGTGGGTGCTTGCGAGCGGGAAGGGGACCGCACCGGACGGGCCTGGAACACTTCATCCCAGTTGCCGAAACTCTCCTTGGCCTGGAGCAGATATGGAGTGTGCTTGGACTCCTGAAAGGTGTCTATTCGTAGGGCCAGGGCCTTCGACAGCATGATCCGCAGGGCTGGATTGTAGAAGGCCGGAGACTTCACGGTGCATCCCTGAACGGCAGCCGGCATGTCACCGGCATGTTGACGGCTTTCACCCTGCGCTCTTCAATAACTTCCCCCACGCCTCGGGCAGATTTTTTCTGCGAACCTAAGTAGTCACTCGCCACAAGTCAACGGCAAACTGAAGCCACATCTTTCCGAATACGCAAAGAGATATGTAACGCAATAAACTCTAGACTGCATCATCTGCATATGCGCAAGTTGCAACCAAGCGAACATACGGTGCAGGCACCGAGACTGCGAGGCTTCGAAGCTCACAATGGAACAAGTGAGACATCCCTTCAAAGGCAAGTCGTTTGAGGAGATTGGTCCGACCGTTAAAACAGCAGAGAAGTGCGGTCAAAGCACATGTACAGCACATTTTGCTGACAATGCGATCGACTGCTCAAAGCGATGAATCAAGTGCCGAGTTCTGAGTCCAACTTGAAGCCCACAACTCCCCACTCCACAACCACCAGAACGGAAAAAAACGAAACAACAAATAGTTCAAGCCGCGAACAGATTCCAACTGCATCAGGACTTCGTGATTTGCACCTGCACAGGAAGCCCGGGACTCGCCACAGCGTTCCCACTCGAGCTCCGTTGTTGCAGCAGACAACTCCCCCCCTTCAAGCCATGAAGAAATGACTCGACAAAAAGGCGACCGGTTGACCTAGTGGATTCCATCGGACCCGTCGCCAAGACTTCAAGAGCCGTTCTTCCACGCTGGGAAGAAGATGAGAGATGAGGGGTCATCCGCTTGACGGATAGGCGTTGCCACAGCTTGCGCTTCACATCAGCCTCTATGACACGCTGCGCTGTAAAGTTCACGTGCACCAAGTGTGGCAACAACTGGAGCAAAGCATACCTTCTGGGAGCGACACGCAGTGGTATTGCTGTGTGTTGCCATGGTGATCCGTTGCACGGTGTTTGTTTCGGCCGCTCTCTCAGGCTGGCCTTGAAAAAAACTGCTACCGCTGCTGGTACTACTACTACTACTACTACTACTACTACTACTACTACTACTACTACTACTACTACTACTACCAGTACCAGTACCAGTACGACTGCGACTGCGACGCCGACTGCTACTGTTAATCGCAAACCAAAAGCCCCGAAATGAGCGGCCAAGTCTGGACTCGCAAAAGGAGTGGACAAAAATCTCGCAATGGAAAAAGAGACCCCTTTAAAAGGAACCCTTATGAAGGAGCCCCATTCAATTATTAAGGCCCCTACAGATTGGATAAAAATCGCAAATTGCGCTTGGAAACGGTAGCTGCTGACCGGAATCTGCCACTTGACCACTTGCTTCACTGGAGCCGGAAGCGAAAAACCCACCGCGGTTTGTACTATGATAGTACTAGTGGCAAACACAATAATAGTTATCCTAAACCCTAAACCCTAAAAACCGAAAATCGCTGAAACCCAAATAAGCACCCAACCCTTGACTTCTAAAGCCTTAACGTCCAAACTCTAGCACGAGTGGCGCCTAGCCCTGAACAGTCCTCGGGTTGTCGGCTTTTGAATTGTGGCAAGCGTCGCGAGCCGCTTGAACACGGCAAGCGTTGTACACTTTTCAAGAGTCAAGTGACTCAAGCTGCGTGTTTGAATTAGCGGTTCCCGATTCCCAGTTGAAAAGAAACAGTAACAAGCTTTGGGCTTGAACTTAGATCGCAAATTGACAGCACCAGTCATTCTGAGCTTCACATGGCTGTCGTGATTCGTTGACCAGTTTCTCCGGAGTAATCCACGTTTTTGGGATCCTCTGAAAACTGCAACTCTGCCGGGGTGTAGGAACGAGGGAAATTCAAACATAACGGAACTGTCAGCACCCTTGGAATGCCCGAGAAGACCTTCCTTCACTTCGGACTCGCTTGCACCTACCGCGACACAAACAACAAAAACAATAAGACGAAGATCGACCAGTGTACTGCCCTTCCAGCAAAGCGATTCGGCTACATGAAACGTGTGCACACGCACATACCCGACACGACGGGATGCTGCCAGGAGGCAGAGGAGATCTGCCAATTCGACTTCTCTGGCACAACTTTGCCAGAGAAGCGGCCGGCGCAAATACTGAAACTGGCAGCAGAAACAAATGGAGCTTGATTGTCTGATCACTCGCGCGCCGAAGGCAAAAACCCAAGAAATGGCTCTCTACATTTCATGTATAATCCACGGGACTGCCTGTCCCCACGAAGATACACGCTCAGCCTGAGCTGGCAAGCGGAAATGACCGTCTTATCCCTTCTAAACGGTCTTGTCTTCCAAGAGCGGCGAAGTGCGAATGTCTTGAGGACACCACATCTCAGCCGATATATCTGCGGCGAAGACCTCCTCTAGGGGCACACGGGCCTTCAGACTTTGCATCCGATGTCCGTCTTCTTTCATGCTGAATATTCATACATCTCGTTCACGTTGTCTGAGCTGATCACAGTGGCACTCTCAAGGGCTTCTTCATCCAGGTGGATGACCTGGAAAGCAATTGGCAATGCTGTCGCGCCCATCAGCACATCAGCCCTGGCAGGTCTGCAGAAGTTCTGCGAGGCTATTCCGAGCCCCAAGCCACTTGCACCAAGGATTCTGACTCGCTCACAGTAATGCCTGTGCAAATTTGCCTCGTTTTTGCCATGAGGTTCTGAAACAGGCTGCTCACATGGCCCTTGGAACTTGCACCAAGCTTGCACATCTTTACACCAAGATGCTCTGGAGTCATTGCCGTGCTGATTTCATGGTTCCAGTCCTGTGCGCAATTGCTTCATATGTGGCGAATGAGGAATCTGGGTGGTTGAATCCGATCACCGTCCTCCGGCTCTCCTGGCTCGATGTTCTTGAAAGCTTCGACATCGATCTTGAGACCCTGCAGAAGGAACTCCCAAGGCCCGGAGAGCTTTCGTGAAACGAAACGCACGCGATGCCGCCTTAAGGACCCCCTTCGGCGCCTTCAAGTGCAGACATGTGGCTTCTCTTTTAGGCACAAGAAAAGATTTCTGCCTGACGTTCGGTCCATCCGAAAATGCTTTTCTTGTGCGGATTCAAGGCACCTGAAGAAGAACACAAAGTCAAGTGGATGTACCTGGATATTGGAGTGGAAAGCCGCATCTCTGCCTGGATACCAAGGGCTCGCCCAGGAGCGATGGCGTGCCTTCGCGAGGTAGATGATCAGTGCCCTGGCCAGATAACTGGAGGACATTCAAGTCATTGCATGGGCCGGCTATACTAACGCTTTTCCGATGATTCTGTTAGTAATCGAAATCCGGTTTCCTCTGTCAGTGTGACAGATTCTGCAATGCTCTTCCCAACACAAAGGCAAGGCTGAGAAAGCTCGCGATCGTTCAAGAGGTCAGAACTAAGTCCCTGACTTATCCTGTGGATTCGACTGCGAAGTGTCCACCTTTTGGCATAGCCAGTGGGCAGTTGCAAAGCACAGAGTCGAATTCCATGCTTTAGCATCTTTCCCTTTTGACGAACGTATTTGCCAGCGGGCCTTCCACCAGGAAAGGTCTCGAAGAATGTCGTCGTAGACTTCCTGTAGCTGTTATTGTATTGCTTTGACCGACCGAGGATACGCTGAAAAACTTCCCAGCAAGTCCTTGCAGAGGTCTGTAAGTTTGCCTCGGAGGGCCGACACCGAGCGAATTAATATGTTTGACAATGAATGACATGGTTTTGCAAACTCGAAGGTGGCCTTTGCCGTCTTTGCGTGACACGAGCAGCTGCCAGCAGGACATCTCTACCTGAGTTTTGCTCGCTCAAGCGCCAGCCATGCAATAGAAGCTGTCCATGCCTTGATGTCATCTTCGTCGAGGTCCATGTTGCTGTCTCTGAGTGGATACGTCAGAATCATCCTCACAGTTTTGGAGCAGTCGCGGAGCCAGAGCCACAGAAGCGTTGAAACTAAGACTTGGCTGCTTGGCTCCTGCCCATGGACTGAGTGTAGTGTACCTTACACCGTGGGCAGCACATGTGGAGTGCAGCGGAGCGCCAACGTTTGCCTACACTTCCCGCTTCTTCTGAGGCTCCTTTTTGCCGCTGAGCGCAGAACGAGCGCGCAGCCTGAGCGCAGCGCAGCAAGGCACAGTGGCTCAGTGCTTGCGTTGGCTCAAGGGCCTCTCTCGGAACACAGGTCGACAGCAGTCCCTCTCATTGACTGCACGAGCGCCAGAAGTTGTCCGTTCTTATCGTCGCTGTCCGTGGCACTCCCGGTCCCGAGCTGCTGGCCCAGCTTCACAACCTTTTCCAGAGCTTCCACACGGGTTTCAAGCTCACTGGGCTGGCGCAGCGCCGCCAGTTCACGTTCGAGCTGAACAATAAAGGCCTGGCGTCGCATGCAGAGCTGCTGGAGTTCTGCAAGTGACCGCATAGACAGTGCCGGAATGCCACTCTGGACCGTGCTCCCGCCCAAAGATGTCATGGTGTCCATCCGCTGCGCCATTTCAAGCGCTTCTCTTGCTTGGAAGCTCTGCTTTCGTGTCCGTGACAGTTCTTACCCGGGCACTCCTCTGACATTCACCGACATCCGAGACTCGAGTTAGACTTGTGGGGTAGATCCTCTCGTCAGGTAGCTGTATTAGCTTTGGGCGATCCTTCGCAAAGAATGCATGCCTACGAAGCGATCAACGCATACACTCATTGATTCCAAAGTGTATTGCTGGAAGTCGGGCACTCGTTCACCAGGCTCGATCCCGAGGCTGCGGGGAGAAGGGGGCAGGGTTTGGGCCGGTTTGGGCCACAGCCGCAAACTACACCGCAGCACGCTCCTCTTCCTGAAATTTCCTGAATGCTGCCACGGTGCTCCATCTACTTGGCCAGACTCCCGCCTTTGATGCAGGGACTGTCACAGGCACTGGCTGACCTTGCAAAAAGCTCGGCTTGCAGCTGAGCGGGAAGCTGCCACCTTGCACTGGAAAGCAATGCACGGTATTCAGAACTGGTCTTGGCGTTGTAGTTGGCTTAAGCGGCCTGTACACGATCGGGAAGGATCCTGGGCTGACCCAACTGGACTTCAGCTCAAAATGGAATGCATGTAACTCGCCTGGCACCGTATGAATTCAGCCTCGGCACGAAGACGAAAGACCGCGCCATCCGATGCCTCCTGTGCAAGGAAGACAAGCTAGGTATCATACTATTGCCGGCATGCCAGGACTTGTCAGATACACACACCCGCTTTGGAGAGAATGTGGCCTGCGTGGCGACCTTAACAAATGAGGCGAGCGAAAGCCACGCAGGTTGTAGGAATGGTCGGAGCTTTGCACAGAACTGGGGCCCCAGCCTGCAACGCTGCAGGATCAGACATTGAAGCTGGCGGTGCGATAAAGTAACGACTTGAATGAGAAAAAAATGTTGACGAGGCTCGTTATGCATGTGACACGGCATCGGAGGCTTCATTCACGAACTTCAACTTAAAAACAATCCCAGGCTTCCAGGCCAAGCTTGCATGACAGAAAGACACTAAATGGACGCTCCCCCCGATATTGTCTACAGGCCTAGCACAGCTACTACGGTCTCCTGCATAGGCTGCGAGAATCGCCGGGATGTGTTTGCCAGCTGATTGGCAAGCACTCGCACGCAGTATGAGGCTGATCGCGAAGTCACCATGCATTGTGACATTGCACTTTGGAATGTGTCTGATGCAAGAAATCGCGCAAAGCACATCTCAGACGTGCCCGAATTCTGAAGGCAAACATATTCTGCGCCTTCCTATACTAGGGTCTATGTTCTATGTATTGTCTATTTGCACTGCGCTTGAAGCTTTGCAGCAGGATAAGTTGTAACCCACAGCGTGCTGCTGCGTCTGGTCCCGACTGAAGTCTGAGGCTATAGTGTCTTGTGCTGCAGCTTCCAGCGCCAAAAGATGCCAGCACACCTCACGACGTGCCAAGCATTGTGCCGTCAACTTTGGACGAATCTGATTTTGTCACGATGAACGACTGCTTCAAGACTTGCTGGTTTTTTCAGAGTCTTGAACGAAGGAAAAACTGGTACGGTTAAGCTAGACGCTTTGTTCAGCTTCTCGCGCCAGTTCCAGCAGTTGGCTGGCAGCCAGACGCAGGCATCCCTGCCCACACCTGCAAGGCTTCTCGGCTTGGTTTCATGTTGCGTGCGTGCGAAACGGATCTCGCAGTATCTGGCACCACACCCGAGTCAATTCACAACTCGCCGCCTGCCTCTCTGGCTGGCACCGTCTCTCCTTTCAGCACCTTTACTGCGGCAAAGCATCCGACGAGGGCAGATGCAGCCCTGCACTCTGACTCTGCTGTCGCTTCCTGTTGTTCTGAGAGTGGCACCTGTGTATGCTCCATGAGCACGGCCTCCCAGGGCTTTCCACCGGTTCACGATGTCACTTCTGTGCAAAAGTCATGCTCGGCCCTACATTGCAAAATGGGAGCAGCAGCATCGTGTAGCACTTCGCACATGTGCCCACACGTGTGCCATGATGCTCCGTGCCGCACCTCGTCCTCTACGACGGAACCCGGCATTGCAAACGAACCTGCCATGCAGTGAAGATGCAGCCAAGCAGAGCCAGGGGATGCCAAGGTGGAAGCTACTGGCGTTCCTCGAGACGATCAAGTCATGTCCGCCACGGTGAAGGCTAGGATGCACACGTATGCAGGCGCATAATGCGGATGCACGTCCGAAGCAAGCAACGAGGACGAGTTTGACTTATTTGATCTTTTAGCGTGTCTTGAGTCTTGTGCGCTGGAAAAGAGATCTCGCGCAACAAGCTGCCTGGCAGAAGAGCTGCTCCGTCTCCGATCCTGGTCAAATGATTTGCTCTAGCACATCTTCGTTTCGATCCACTAGGCCGGGCCTTGTCGGTGCGAGTTTGATAACCATGTTCTCTACAGTATGGCCAGTTGTGTCGCACCTGGGCAGAACATTGGGCTGGTGCAGCAGAACAAACAAATAAACTGCTACTGCATTCACACACCGGACTTGAACGAGATGAATCGGGTTTCCATGCATCGAGTCATGGCGTCGCTAAACGCTTCGATGGCCATGCATGAAAGGAACACGTTCCCCTCGGCTCGACCTTGTTCTCGGGATTTTGTGCCGCTAGATACCTTTTCGCTTCGAAAGCACTTCCAAGCTTGTCGGATGGATGCCGACTCTGAGCGCCACTCTGACTATAGGCTTTGTACTCAAAGATCGAGGCTGGACTGTCTTTCCAACTATGATGTCGGACATGTCCATGCCAAGGCCAAAGCCCAGATCCGATCGAGACGTGGTCACCTTGAGTTGAGAGCTGGCTGAGGTCTTTGCACCGGCGAGATGCCTCTTCGGGACTATCAACCATGCCTATAGTCAGCAAGTCGTATTCGACCATGAGCCCCGCCAAATAGCATTCCTGCAGGCACTGGACTATTGAGTGCATAGAGCACACACGCAGTGGAAAACCGATGTTTCGAAGCTTCAATGAAGCAAGCCGTTGGGGAAGCGAGAGCCGCCCGTATCGCTTCAATTACAAACTTGACCAACACAGAAACAGCGCTGCCGTCTCGCGACCGTAATTTCGTAAGTCAATCTTTGCATATCATTGCATCTTGCGCGTCCTTGCCAACCTTGGCACCACAGGCTCGTGCCAGCCACACCTGCCCAAAAGGCTGATCACAAGTGGGACGTTCTTGGATGAAATGATTTGCAAACGGTCCGCCCATTGCCTCAAATATGGTCCCCTGAAGGCAATCCTGAAGCGCGGAAATTCCTGTCAGACGCAAGATGTGTTGCTCAGTGCCTCCGGAAGCAGCAGGCAAACACCTGCCTGATCCACAGATCATCATGATCATCCACCGCATCTTGGAGCTCCATGGTTGCATATCAAGTTCAATTTCGTGCACCGTCGGATCTTCTGGTGTGTGCAGCTCAACATGCGCCGATGCAGCCTAGAAGCATGGTAGCTGCCAAAGAACGTGTACTCGCCAGCCTTAGAATCAGAATTATTCGAACGCTCTGCTGCTTCTGCTTGGTTTGGCCTCCCAAGTTGCGTGGCAGCTGAACAAGCTGGGTCGCATCAGCCACTTGCACAGCCAGGCCACAATGTACTTGCCAATGATGATCCATTTCAATGCAATGTTGGCGAGCAACCTTCGCCACACAGACCATGTGAACTTGCATAAGACCTGCTGCCCGATATGTAGTAAGACTACCGGACCAAACCATGCTGCACATCTCGACCGTACCATTACAACAGAACTAATGTCAAATCAGGGAGCAGAATGAACTCGATGAAGTTATACACCTGAGCAGAAAGCCAGACTAAGGGTGAGGCTGCTGCGATAAACTACATCTGAGGCTGCCTTTCGGACGTTTCGTGCCGTGCAAGACTAGCTTTTCGCACTGCCCATGCCATATGTGAGGCGGCCGTTCGTGCGGTACAAAAACTACACCTGAGGCTGCCTTTCGTCCTGTGCAAGACTAAGACGACATGTGAGGCTGCCCTTTTTGCTACATAGTATCTACAGTATACGTGTGAGGCTGGCTTTCGTGCTGCGTGAGTGTTCAAACTACATGTGAGAAGGCTGTTTGGGTAGCACACTTGTGCTGCTCAAAACTTGTACAGGACTACTTGTGAGGCTCCGCTGGTGCTGCAGCAACACAGCGGCATAGCATCAAACTCACCCCGTCAACACTGGTCGGCTGCATCTTGTGTAAGGGCATGGCGAATGGCGTGACGATAAGCAGGGTCAGAACTGAGCCCTTGGATGGACCAGCAATCACTATGCATCTACATAAATTGGGACATTTCCACATGTCACATGCATGCGCCTCTGGATAAGACGTGGCTTCCCTGGAAGTGCGGATGTTGCTCGAATGTGTGTAAAACTGCTCGCCAACATGTGCCAAGTCTTCGAAACTGAATCCCGTTGCAAGCCAGCAGCACTGTCAACATCCCAGATTGAGGTCACTCCAAAGTACGTCGCGACCCACGCTGCTTCCGGCAGGGGATTGGCTATCCTGGGCACAATAGGTCCGCTAGCAACTGAAACTCGACCACCAACTTGCTTGATCTGAATGTCTCGGCCAAGCGTCAAGATGACAAGAAGTATGACCAGATTGAATCTGTTCAAGTTCGCACAAACCCACAGACGCAACTCAGATCAGCGTGCCATGATTCGCCTAAGATATCACAACCAGGGTCAGCGTCGCGCCTCCACCATGTGACAGGACTGTCCAGGTCTTGCATTGTTTTGTCTTCTAGGGCCTTGTCACCGGCTGAATGGAAGCAAGATATTACCCTCTTCAACCGAACTCTGCGAATACACGTGAAACACCCTAGTGCTGCACAAACCAAACCTCTCACTCGGCATGGCAGTATGTTGTCTGTTGTTCTGCCATGTGTCCCTCATTGCTGGAGACGAAAACGAGTCCCGCAGGTGCATCGATCGACCTTGGGAAGCAGAAGTGCACAGCCAACACGGTCTGGGAGACCGGTGAACCTGCCTCGTTGACTGCCGGAGTGGATTGCAAGCGGAGGATAATAGCCTGAGCTCACTGCAGCTCTGCTCCATGCACCATGCTACAAGAGCGGTGCTACAACGCACGGCTATGGGGCTGTGCAGACAGAAGGCTACCGGCCGAAGCGAGTGTGCAGGTGCCGAGTACTGCCTGAGCTGAGACACGCAGACACGCCGGAAGACACAGATCGGTTGAAAACAACTGTCCGCATTAGCAAGTTCCAGAGCTTGACGTGGGAGTCAAAGTCGAACAAGTTTTCCCCGCAACTTCAAAAAGTAGTCACAGAAGGCCGGCAAGATGCACGCTCTGCCACTGTTACTCCCGGTAACAGCGAGCAATGGTCCAGCACATTGGCGGCTTGGCAGATGTGGATGTCCGCATATCGTCGCAGTAGTCCTCAGAGATTATCGCACGACCGCGTGCCAGAGGCATGCAGGTGGGGGCGTAAAAGGTTCATGTGTCCTCGGCTCTTCTGCAATTTCTTGTTGTACTCCTCGGGCACCCAGGGCGCCTGTGTGTCCGTGTACATCATGACTTCACTGCCAAACACGACGTAGTCGTCGATTGTGACACAGTCATTCTCCACGAAACTGAGCCTGGCGAAGGAACGGCAAATGAGAAGAACTGCACAGCTGTCACACCAGGCCGCACTTAAGCGCTCCGGGATTGGAACCATCTGAATACTGGAAAGCTGAGGGGCTGATCGATCTGAACGCGCTTCCCTACTTTGGTGCCCAACGCGCGATAGATGCAAGAGAGCATCTCAGTATTCGTGAACATTTCGCAGGCTTCCTGCCGACGCCAGGAGCACTGCAAGCAGAGCACTTCTTGCATGTCATCATAACAACCGAAACCGGTGTAACCGGTGTGACAACATATGACAACACTCAGACTTCCTCCTTAGCGTTGCATGACCCGGCACCCTGAAATATACCATCTACAGCCGCCCTCTTGATGAGCGGTGTTGCAGCCGACATCATGTTCTTGTGTTCAAACATGCTCTCTCTGCGATCGTCCTCAAAGTCATGCGACTCAACAGCACGAGCGTGCACCCAGTGCTTCCATTCAGCCCAATGGTTGATCTCCTGCTGCTGCTTGCGAAAATCACCTGTGGTCGATGTTCAGACACATGCCATGGGTAGTCCTCTGCAAGACGACTTCAAGCAGAAGCTGGCCTATCAGCAAGCGCTTCTGCAAGATGACCACAGCCAGGCGAAAAAACCTGCAAGTCTGTTGTCAAGGTCTCCACCAAAGCACGCCAAATTACTTGTCGTGGCTTTCAAGCGCAGACAGGAGGCCACATCGGATGAGCATAGATCCAGGATAGGAGAACCTGCACACATGTTGCAATCACTGCCACTGAACAAGGCTTCTGCCGCTGCTTATGATTTACAGACAAAGGATTGCCATTGCAGCACCGGAACGCTCCAAATTGCAAAAGCTGTGTACTTGTTCTCGGCATACAAACCATCATACGTCCACACCAGCACGAAGTACGTAAGATAGTACCTCTGGGAGTTCATTGAGTGCTGTGCTTGCCGATGGAGAACTCGCCAACGGTACGTGTTTGCAGACTCACAGATCGCACGATGCAGAAGACTGTTATGTGTCTCTTGTAACTGACTTCGGCAAACAGATGGGGGGCAATGAGAAGGCAGTGAGGGAAGGATAGCCAGTGGCGAGGACTTGAACTTCCCGCTCAAAGTTGAACAAAACATCCTAGTGGACTCGTAAGCATAAGGTGCAGCTGCGGGCCGGTGCCCTTCCTGAGAGCGTGTGTTCAAAACCGGACCCACTGACCCACTGCCCGTGCCACTGTCCCCCTTCCCGATGCTCCATGGCCAAGGCAGGCCGCTGTCGAGTCGAACTTTCTGGAAAAGCCCGGCATATCCCGGCATTGTCAGCTCGAAAGCCAGATACCAAAAACACAGCTGCTGTCTTGTAGGGGCCTCGAGCGGAAGTCGATTCGAGTCTTTCGGAATCTACGATCATCAGTCACCTCACGAACCCGGTCTCTTGTCCCTTATCTACGTTCTCCAACATCGGTTCCACGAATGGGATGGAGCAGAGGCTCATCTGCAAAGCACGACCGTCCACAAAGATCACCTAGAACAGTGCGCCCACCGGCTTCGTCCATCGATCCTTTGCGCATTGCACTGCTAAGGAATCTTGCCAGGTCCTGCATGTCCAGCTTGTGATCGCTGTGCTGAAAATTGACGCCCCTCCCGGAGATGGCACAGCTTCTTCTCCTCCCTGCATCTCTGGGTCGAAGCTTCGCGAGAACCATGCTCTCACTCTCTTCTGGATCGAAGCTCCACCCCCTTAGTACTGCCGGTGCCCGTGCAGTGGCAACGGTGCAGTGCAGCACAAGGCACATCGTCACGACAATTTGGCACGCGATTGGGGAATCTTGGTCAATGCCAGTTTGAGCAGCTGTTCCCCTTGACTTCTGCTTCCAGCTCTTGGTTGCCGTGTTTTCGTTAGTGCTCTGCCGTTTGCATGTCAATGGCTCGACATAGCTGGCATTATTGGCAGTCAGTACGGATTCGAGCTTTTGAAGCAACTTCGCTACGTCCGGCCCATGCATTTGTCTCGTGAATACGGCACGGGGAATCCTTCTGTGGAATCAAGACTCTTAGCAAATTTGCACTACGTCACTACGTGAATGATGGGCCGGTCGCCCATCCGCATGCTATAGACCTGGCCTTACCTTGAGACACCTTGAGCAGCTTGTGAAATACCATGTTTCGGTCATGTAAGCCTTTTCGGAAGCTGGCGAGCTGAACACCATTTTGTCGAAAGGCTCCGGTTTTTCACCTGACTGCAGAAATTGCCGCCGGTCTATCACTCTCTCCGTGCCCGTGCACCTTCAACACAATGATGCATCGGGCTGCGGCCCTGCGCCGTGCACCACTTATTTTCTTCTGGAATCCTGGCACCTGCTAGCTCACCGGCCAAGAAGTTGGTGCATTGGGTGTCAGCTCGCACTGGTGTCTCAAGGATCGTTGGTGCAACTGGTGTCAATCTCGTGGATCGGCGTGGCCCTACGCCGCCGCCATATGCCGCTCGTGCTGACGCCCACAGCCTTACTTTCCTGCTCCTATCTGTGGAGGTTCACTCCGCTGCTATTAAACTCCAGCTTGCTCCTCTCGAAGGGGTGGCGAATTGCAGAAGCCTGCCTGACCCTGAACTCGAGCCACGGCCAAAACTATCGTTGTGTCGACTGAAAAGCGGTGGCGATCTCTTGCATAGCATGCGTCTTGGTGCTGGTTCCGTCCCTTACCAGTCTGGCGCTGGATCAGGGGTGGGGTCGCAGCACCATGAACACAACCACCCCGTCCTCCTACTCTTGTTCCTGAACCAAGTCAAAAAGGAGCAGTCCGAGGAAGAGTGAATCAACGAGGATAAACGGAGCGTGGCGGACTCTGTCGCCAGTGAACTTCCGAACAAAACAGGTCGAGATCAAGAACTCAAAACTCAAAATGGACATGGAATTGAAGCGGCAGGCAACTCGTCGCACTGTAACCAAAGATGCTCTGAAACCCAAACAACCTGACTTTGAGAACGACAGGTGTGATACTCTGAGCGACCTCACCAACAACCGGCACTGCACCAAGCATCGACTAGCTAGCTGCAATGCCGAACTCCGAACCCTCCAAACTTGCATTGAAGGGTCGGAATGACTTCGGCCAGCAGGACGACTGGCATGCCAAAGAAGAGACGCAATAGATTTTGTCTCCGATCAAAGGTTTCCTCGCCAAAATAGCACATTCTCAAGTATCCGAAGGCAGAAAGATAGCTGAAAAACTGAAGGACGTGTATGGCACATATGGCCGAAGGTCAGAGGTGCGTGGCGGCTGCGCATCGCGGAAAGCTACAGAACCCACTGAACCATGCCAGCCTGCAGGGGATGGTTGCGACACACTGCAAGAAGCCAGCTTGATGCTGTGACAGCGACGTGAAGTACATCTTCAAGCGTCCTTGCTTCAGGTTTCCAGCTGTGCATCATGCTCCTACTCGGAGTGTCGCACCCTATCGGTCGAAGCGACTCCGCATTGCCAGCGACGGAAGTCAACGCTTGAACTGTTACCTTCTCGGTGCCTGACCTGGCATCGTTGACAGTGGCAGAACAGCTTTGCCAGCAGGTACCACAGTGTCCTGAAAGGGCTCCATGTTGCAAGTCGGGGGGAAATCCGTACTTGGCTCCTGTGCCAGGACTGCCGTCGGTCCGACAGCTGCTCGGTCGCCTGGCAGCAGATTCTAAGGCGACGACTCGCCCTCGCGGATTCTCGCGAATGCCTATACGAATGGAGCCCAGGTGGACGCTGCCATGAAGGACGCTGGAGGTGGCCAGCTTAGCCTTCTTACCTCCACAGGCCGTTTGCGAATTGAATTGGCAAGCTACTGACAAGTTGCATGGGGCAGCATCTACCATATAACAGCTTGTGACAACTTGCGCTCATTGTGTTCTGCGAACACGTGTTGGCCCGATACAGTTGAGCCAAGGCTCCGATTGTTGCGTACGAACCGATTTCCAGCAGGTCCGGGTCGTGCACGCTGAAAACTCCAATTTTGGCACCCTCGCCCACCTTTGCGCCTCCAAACTGGCAGGGCTTGCAGAAACCGTATACCGTGTGTCACATGTCTGCACGCCTAGGGCTCGCAGCACAGAGCTGGCAATCGATGTATCAGCCACGAGTGGCATGGCCAGCTTTAAAGTGTGGCTCAGGAGGGTGTTCACAAACCACCATCGGTAGTACTCCTTAATGGTGCACACTCAGCCAGGCCCAATACGACCAACTTCGCCCAGTGGATCCAAGGTTCTGCTGACCACAGATTCATGGTGCCTGGCTGCGCCGGAACGGCTTGGAGCTTCTAGCTCGCAGTGCAGTGGCAAAGACGCAAAAAGGATGTCGGTATTCCAAGTGCAGCAAGACCTATGTTAGGTCGTGCCAAAAGCACACAGAAGCTGTCACGTCGTCTTGCATGCATCGCACCTGCCTGGCTTCACTCGCCCCACGATCAGCCACTTGAGAAGAACCACAGCACTGAACATCATCACCTGCAAGGGTTGCCAACGATGCTTGCAGCTGAGGGAGGCGACAGCATTGCAGATCAGGAGCAAGGTCCAGAAGAGCGGCAAACGGTAGGTAAAGGAAGAGCATTGTACGCCCGTAGTACCTCAGAAAGTGCGAAACGGTGGCCACATCATCCTACCAGTGCAGATTGTAGGGAGTCCATGCTTAAATTTCGACGAGCTACTCGTAGATGAACCAGGCTGCCCACCAAATCGGAGACCAAGCCTTACATGGGTCGTCGGGCCACCAAACAAATGACGTTTAAGCGGAGTCAACACACGAGGCCTGGCTCTGAAAGAGAAAGTTCATGCAGAAGACCTCATGTCACTTCAGTGCACCACGCTGAGGAGTGCTCGATGCTGAAAGCAAAGGCAAGGCGCGCTGATGGCCTGGATGCAGACAGAGGATGCTGAGGTGGAGCTGTATGGGGATCTTTGTGGTTGGAGTGCCAAGGCTCCTGGGCCAGGTACGGTCTGCGCCTCTGCAGGAGGGCTGTGAAATCCGTCCTGAAGGCTCTGATTGCAGTTGCCCTGCATCCGTCTCTTGTGCAAGAAGATTCTCGACTGCCGCCGCGATTCCTGGGAGACAATGAAAGCAGCCGTGAGAACGAGATTATGCTCCAGGAACTAACTCGCGCTATCTGCGCCTTGCAGGCAAGAGGCGTCGCACTGTGCCAAGTTGGTAGACCGTTGTTCCTTTGAAGGTGGAAAGCCCGAAAGCTTTCTTGATGGCCGAACTGGCTCGGCCCATCAGGAGGCTATCTCAGCGGCAGCAGCTGAAAAGGACTCACTCTTCTTCTGCATGGGGCACCCAACGAGTCCGGACAGGGCACTTCCTCCCATCTCTTGAAAGTCCGAGTCCAACTGAACCGTCTCCACTGGAAGGCCTGCTAATCATCACTGGGCCCACAACCATACTCGTGCAGTGTATGCACGAGCACGCGCTGCATTCCTGGAACCTTGTTTTGGTTAGCCACGTGCGACCATCTCCCATCTTGAACATGTTGCGATCAACCTCCTGCCTAGCACAGCTGCAATCGCGGCCGCAGTGGATTTCTGCACCTAGGTCATGTCATGATTCGACGAAACTCCCTCATGTCCTGTCATCCCAGCATAAGGCCGATGCTGGTGTTTCTGGCATGGCCTCCTCTGTCTGGTCCACGACAATTGCAGGGGGTTCCGGAAGCCTTCGAAGCACCACTCGGACCGACTAGCAGAGCAGCATCACATGCTGGTGTTGGAAAGCTTCATGCTGCCGAGGTGCATCTTCCGATCGATCTTCCCGTTTGTGTTTCGGGGAAGCTTCTCCATTTGCACGATGCTTTGCGGCCTAAGCTGACAAGTCTTGACAGGCAGGACGTCCCGGAAGGAACAAGAAACAAGCACACATGTTCTCAGAAGTCAAAGTCTGCAACCCTAAGCCCTAAACCCTAAAAGGGTACTCTCGTTGTGTTATTTTGCATCTCAGTGCCCATACGGACTGCTGGCTATTCTGAAGCAGAACGACCGGTTGACGACATGTGGGCGCAGGCCTGACTCGAAAGTTGGCAAAGCAAGCTTTTAAGCGTAAAAAGCCTGGCACTGCTGTGTGGGTCTTGCTGGCTCAAAAACTTCTGCCACAGCAGTTAAGTGCATGCAGGAAGCTGCATGTACGGTGGCAAAGACTTCTGGCAGGACTTGCGGACGGCGGCTTCCGGCACATCCTGGTCGGGACCTGCTGCACAGGCCGCGCCACTCAGTTAACTCCTGTCAGCCTTGTGGCAGCTGGCCTGGCTCGTAGTAGGCCACGAGCGCCTGCAAAGGGCGTCGTCACGTCACCGCGACGATTCTGAGGGACGGGGCGGCCTGTGTCCCATTGCTGCTCTTCTTCAAAAGGCAGACCGAAGCCCGAGCGCCAGCCGCTCTGCAGGCAGCCTGCCGCACAAAGGCGGGCACCGCCGCGGCACCCTCCGCGGAAAAAAAAAAAGAAAACAGCAGGCTCAGGCCTCGATTTCTCCAAGCTCGATGCGGAAGCCCCGCAACTTCACCTGCGAGCCAGCACAGCCTCGTCCGGTTTGCTCATGAAGGGCCACAACTTTGCACCTGGAAGTCTTTGCGGCCCAGCAAATCTACGACACCACCGGCGCGCCATCGGCCAAGATCACCTGGAACAGGGAATTCATCCACTATTCATCCATCCTCACCAAGGTGACGAAGAAGCACAGAGCCAGATCAAAGGAGCTTGAACACAGCGCCTGGCCTGTCATGTACAGACGGTCATTTTGCTTCTGCGCCGGATCAGAGCCATTAGAACCGTTTGATACCTCGCCCAGCCATGCTCCGGAATGCACTGCAAACCCACGTCTGTCGGACACGATGGACATAGGACAACTGATGGATTAAGCCCGAGCTCCGACTTTCCGAGTAGTGGGGCATTGCTGATCTCTTCTGTGATGTTGAGTCCTTGTTGCAAGCTGAAGTCTTGCCTTGCCATCATGTTGCCAGTTTGGCTAAGGCTCCACTGAAAGAGCTCTTGTGAGGTGTGGCCGTGAAGTCAGGGACAAATGCTTGTGCATCCAGATCTGGCCTGCAAATGCCAGGTCAAGCAGCTACAAACTTGCATGTATGAGACTGCGATGCCCCGTCCTGCCCAAGTAGCCACGCGCAATGAAAGGCCCGCCAAAGGCGATCTCTGCTGGCTCCAGGCTCCCTGCAGGCTTCTGGTCCCGCAAGTCCGTCAAAACCACCTGGCACTCTATACAGTGCCGGCACGAAGCCCACAACAACAAGAGCCCTGTGCGTTGCATTGCCTAGTCTCCAACGAAGTCGCGACAAATCTGGGGCTCGTGTTGACAAGTGACAAGCGGTACTAGTAGCGCTTAGCGGCTTAGCATGCTGCTCGGGGCTTTCTCTCAAGATGCTGGACCCACAGTGGTCAATTTCAGCTGCCCTTTCAACTGCCATAGATCCCATCTGACACCGAAGCACGCCATCTGCTAGCGCTCTGCCTCCACTATCGAATCTATAGAAGCGCAAATGACGCACGTTGACCTCTGATTCAACCCATCAGCGACTCGCTCTGTTGCGCAAAAAGCGCGCAAAAAGCGATGCTATGGGTTCCGGTGTCGCATGAATGATGTTAAGAACACTGGAGGCAAAGGGGTGCTCGTGCTAGGCAACTTCAGAAGAGAGACTCGTCTGGCTCCAAGGTCCAAAACAACTAGGATCAGATCACACATAACAATTGCCCTCTGATGACAGCATCTCGGAGGCTATGAGTATCTATGAGTTCCCTCTGCAAAGCATGGCAGCTTAGAGGAACAAAACGCATTGCCGCACTCTCATCGCAACCGAGCGGAAGCGCCACGACAACACTTTTAACAAGCAGAGCACGGGGAACCTTGCAGCCTTCCATGGGTCGACCAGCGGAGACGCGCAGCAGAGCACGGCCCTGTGGAACGTCCCAGTAGCTCATCTCTCCCTCCTCGGATGGCATGGTAACAATGATGCGTGTTTTCATTCTTGGACAACAGCTTCCGTGCCACCCTTCCGCAGCCTCTTGTTGTCAAGAGCCGTGGCTAGCACGGAACATATAGTGTCGTAGTTTGAGCGCTCAGACCTTGAGCTTCAGCGTAAAGCCCTGAGAACTCCTCCAGAGCTCTGCAGAGCCTTTAAGTTGGAAAGCCTTCAAACCAGGGCCGAAAGCCCCTGAAACCCCTGAAACCAGAAACTCTAGCCCCCAGGTGCCCCCAAGCCCATACAGTACCACCCAATGCGATTGAAATCCACTGCGTCGATTATGCGAAAGCCACGGGCAGTACACTATTCTTTGCTTGGCAAAGGCCGTCAAACAACTAGATTGGACTTCTTTTACAGGGTTCTCACGAAACTTGATTCAAGGAGTCAAGGATTTGCGCTATACCTTTACGGACTTTCCTACTGGCTCTTTGTGCATGATTGCTGTTTCGGCTCCCTTTTGAGGACTGCCGTGCTAGCGGATGCTTATACGGATGTCACGCCTGCTGCGGAAATGGGCTTGTTGTTTTTGATGGTGTTGTCGGCATTTGTCTTGCGATGGCAGATCCGTTTATGATATCTGATATTCAGAGCTTCTTCTGTTGGATGCTGTTGGAACCGTGATTGCTACTGTAGCACTCGGGACACCTCTTAGCCGGCAGTCTGCAAGTGTTGTCGTTCAAACAGTTCATTCGGCTGTTGGGCGAGACCGCGCTTCCGCAAGCAAACTATTTCCACGTTTCGGTGCACTTCCGGGCCTTGGAGGCACATTTGGAATCGAGTTTTTTCACCCCCACAGAGGCCACCAGAAACCCCGCATCGCCACTGGCTTTTGCTGACATGGACCCACACCGGACCAAGGCTTTCCTTCACCTGAGGGCCTGCAATCACTCAGAGGCCAAACAACTCCAAGCGTCTGTGGGGCCATACAAGTTGGTCAGCGTGCAGTGGAAGCGGGAGAACATCTTCCTTTGCTGTCAAGGATGCTTCAAGTCTCAAGGCTCCTGTTCAGCTTCTATGAGCCCCACTAGTAGGCTCTAGAGGCTATCCGACTATCCTTGTCACGGCTCTGTGCCAGGGCCGGGCTCAATGCTTCTCCACACGTGATCACTTCCCGGGCTTTGGAGTGATGCCACCACGTGCCTCAGTTCCATGAAACACCCTTTCATTATCATCTCTCCACCGGACTTTAGGT
Source organism: Symbiodinium sp. CCMP2592 (assembly GCA_905221615.1). Lineage (NCBI taxonomy): Eukaryota > Dinophyceae > Suessiales > Symbiodiniaceae > Symbiodinium > Symbiodinium sp. CCMP2592. The sequence goes on from CAJNDT010005035.1 coordinate 165,560, forward strand.
TCAGCTAGGAATAAACAGACGACAAATCAAGCAATAATGTCAGATATCCGCATGAAAATGGCACACCAAAAGCACCATGCGAGCAAGCCCTCTTTTGCATGGTGGATTGGTGTGGCTGCCGACTCCCGGGATATTCCTTCGGTCGAAGACCTCAGACTTTTGAAGAGGCCGTTTCAAGCAAAGGAGGGTCCCCTCCTTCAGGGCCTACGGCACCTGGGATCGGGAACCCTCCTTGTACAGAAAAGAGAGTTCCAAAATTTTGTGCCGTCCAGAAAGAAGCCTGTACAGGAGGCAGCCACATCCTCACCGGGCACCCTGCGCGGGTCCATGGGTGAGGTCAGATGGGTCGTCGAAAATACGATCTTCCAAAATAGAACGAATGAGGGAAAAATGCTTGAGCACGGGTTCCACCGGCAAGCAGAGAGATGGAGTGAAACCTTGAAAGTTGGGATGAGTCAGATCATCAGCCAACGTGTTGAAGTCACGCTTGACGTGGGAGGGAGCAAGCTGCATCCCGTTCCGGTGCAGTTGGCACAAAACCTCCATGAGGATGACAGATGTTGGCATCCTCTTGGACTTATCGTTCAGGAGCGAGTACACATTCCCTTGGTTGTCGCTGACCAGGGGAAGCCTGAGGTTCGGGATGAACGCAGGCGCCTTTTCCATGAGAAAGTGAGAGAGGATCAGAGTGCCGAACATCTCAAGGGCAGCAATGCGCTTTTTCGAGCAGCCCTTGTCAAAAGCCCATGGATGTCGCTCTTCGGTGACCTGGTAGTGGAACCAGAAGACTTCCGACTTGGACGGGGAGTCCACGTTGGAAAGCCAGCCGCCCACATAGGCGCTGCCATCATCAGAAGCGCTAGCATCACTTGCCCCCGACCAAATGGCGAGCGGGGCATACGGCGACGCTTGTCGGAACTTCTGATCAAAAAGAGAGAGCAGGAGAGCCGAGAGTGCACGGATAAGCTTGCCAGGACGTCCTGCAGTCTGGCAGGCCTTCTTCCAAGCCCAAAAGGGTTGGAGGAAAGGCTTAGTAAGGGGGCAGGCCGTTGTCGCCCACTGCAGCCTACCCAAGGCACTAGCGATCTGAGATGCCGACATGACCTTACCGCTTTTGACCTCTCCAAGCATGCCAATGACAAGCAGGTGCTTGTCTCGGGCCATCTGCACACAGGGTCCTTTAGGGTCAATGACAAAGCCAAGCCAAGTATTAACCTCAGCGAGCAAGGTTTTCTTCCAGCTCAGAGTCAGAGGAGTGCCGAGAGCAAGCAGCAGCAGGCAAATTGCCGTCGCCAACAGGGGGGGGGTTCGATTTACGGAGCAGCCAGGCAAAATCGTCGACAAAAACGAAACCCCAGTCGACCTCAGGAAACACGGCATACACAATCCTTAGGAGGATAGCAGCCATCCTTCCCCAATAGAGCTGGGCACTGGCCATCCCATATGTGCCTACGGTGTTGACCCACCATTCCTCGCCAAGTTGAGCCACTTGGTAACGCCACTCTCGAAGGAGGATCTTGATTCTCCTGTGCGCCTTAGTCACGTCAGCTTAGGGTCTGTCCCGTTCCAAGTTTGCCGCACCAGGGGTGGTTTCACGGGGCCCAGAGGTATCCGTGGTCTCCTGTTTCCCGGGCTCAGGGCCATAGGCGCCTGGATTCCCCCGAGAACGTGATGCCCGAAGCCAGTGTAAGCACTGGACACAGTCCATGACAGTCGGAGCCGTGGTTTTCTCCACTGTGTTCTGTTGGATACGGAGATTAGCACCGCCCTTGGATCCATCAAAGATGGAACGGATCTTGTCCGACTCATCAATCCCCACCATGGGGCAGGGGCAGAGCTCTTCCTCCGTGCACTGGCAGTGCGCTGCTGCTTCGGCGCGTGTGCATGGTCCGATGACCATACCCAGTGGAGTTTCTTCCACGAAGGTAGCACGAATCTCCTCACTAAAGGTGTTAGCGGAGGAGTAGTTTGCATGGCCTGTGGGGGGCGGCGCTTCCACCGGGTCCCACTCTTCACCGATGAGCTCAGATTTCAGATGCCACACGCCCGGAGATTGGAGAGTAGGAGTGTCCACTCCCAGAGGGACTCCTTCCTTGAGTATCATCGGGTACTCAGCATCGACATCTTGCATGTCGCACAGGAGTTTTCTGATAACATCCAAGTGGAAGGGCTGTCCTGCATCCGGCTGGGGATGCTGAGGCAAGATAAAATCCCGAATTTCCCTGAGAACCGAATCCGGGAAAGGGTGTGTCTTGGCACCCGCAGCCGTGGAGGCTATGAAAGAGGGGACCAGGGGCCCGGCCTTTTCTCGGATAAACTTACCCAGAGCAGGAGCCGTCGGACCATTACGTAGGTGCGGGGGAATCCTACCGGGGGAGGTCTTACCGCCTCCGTCCCTCAGGGGCCTAACCTTAAAACCATGGGCCACTCTCATTGTGGCATCGTCTAAGGTAAGCTTCTCGTAGAGCGGTAGCGTCGAAGGCTGATTAGACCCAATCGGAGGGGTCGCAGCATGCAAATGATCGCCTGTATGGGTACCTGCACTCGGAGACCCAGCATCATGACGCTTCCCTCCCAGCGAGGCAGGGAGGGTTGAACAGCCGCCCCACCGGGTGCTGACCCTTGAGCCGCCCAGTGAGGACGCTCCTGTCCCAGCGAGGGAACTGCAAGGATATTGGTGGCAGGCCCACCTGGCGAATCCACCATCGGGGGGACCGCGTTGCGAAGCATTCCGGCCAGCGCCGAGGCAAGACTTTGTAACATGGCTTCTGGTCGCCTAACGTCCCCCGGCACGGGACGATCAGATTTGGGGTGATGAGCATGTGTACAGGTCCTTCCTTCCCAGGATTGGAGGGGAAGGTTCGTGGCCGCTCTAGAGGGACGACTAACAACCCAACCAAAAGAACAGAGATCAAAATGAAGAACCTCAAGGCCTAGGTCAAGGGTCCAAGCGCGCAGGGCCGGAGTGGCCCAAGCCGAAGAGGAGCGTCTCTTGGATGGGGAAATAGCTCCTCGAGCCGGATCTTCAGCCATCTCCAGGAAGCAAAACACCTTAGGGGCGGCACGGGGCGAGGTCGCCTTGAAGGCGAGCCAAGCAAGCAGAAGGAACCTAAGGAGCAGGGTGCTTTCCTCATCTGCCAAGTGCAAGGTCTCCTCAGAAAAAGCGGCTAAGCCCCAGGCATTCTCTGCGGATCGGGCTCGAACCGCATGGAAAGTACCAGAGTCCTGAAACCACCTATCTAAACCCCATGTTTTGAGATCCGGGCATCCTCCCACAAAGGAGATGCGTCCTTGCAGCGCCGAGACACAGAGCGACCCGAACAGGGTGTCATTAAGGAGATCCTGACCGGAGGGTTGGGGAGAGTTCTGGAGCTTGGGAGTGGAGGATCGCTTCGAGAGTCCCGACCCGCGAAGGGCAAAATTATGGCACCCTGAGGAATGCTGGCAGTGCACACAGAAGGAGACCATTGGAGTCTCCGGACCAGGCGGTCAGGGACTCCTTTTAGCCATTCAGGGGAGCAATCTGCAGGCAGAATGCCCTTCTCAATCCAAAGTTCAAGAGAGAAGGGCTTGTCATCCGAGGGAGCACTACTGGAGGGCTGCAGACCCCCATGTGGGGTCCCCACCTGGCGAGGAGACAGGCTTCCTTCGGAGGGATCGCGATCTGTCCCGTGCTTGTTCCCGATCAGGGCCATGGGCACCTGATGTGGAGGGGGCAACATGCGTCACCGCCTCCAACACTTCTCCTCGTTCAGGGCCGAAGGGACCTGGGACTGGAAGTCCTCACTTGTAGGGACAGCTGTCCGGGCTATGCTCATTCGGAGGGGCATTGCACACCCAGCCATGCAGTTGTGGGAGCGCCCACAGTTGCCGGGACACTGCTTCTTGATGTGATAATCTCTGCAAAAGGGGGTGCCCTTCGGATTGTTCCTGGACCAATTCTGGGGCCAGGTTCCTTGCCCTTGCCCTTGGGGCTGCCCTTCTTGCCTTCTTTGCCCTTAGTAGAATGCTTGAGAAAAGGCTGGTACACAGGCAAGGCTTGCTTACCTTTCCAGGAGCCTTTGCCCGGCCACTTTGCAAAGGGGGTGCCTTTCTCCCCTTTTGGAGTGCCCTTCGGACCTTTCTCACCAGGCCGTGGCACACGCTCGTAGACTTCCCTGGTCCAAAAGAGGGCATCCGCACGGACTTCCATCATGGCCTCCTTGAGCGACTTGCCCTCATAGACCAGGTTGTGGATGGCTCTCCACGCATTTCGTTCGGCGTAGAGAAGAGTCTTTTCCGATGGAGCTGGGGTTCGTCCAGTCGTACCATTCATCCAGGTCATGCTTCGAGGCATCAAACTGTGTGAACTGGGGAAAGGCCAGGAGACACATCGAAAAATATTGTTGCGGAAAACCCGATGCATCCTCTCCAGATGACGTCTGGCGGTAGGGAGCTTGCGTTCCTCTTCCTCCTCTTCCTTATCCCAACCATCTACAGTCACTTTCCGTCTTGTTTTGAATGGCTTCTCTTCGAGCTCCGGCAAGGCACTGATTATGTATTTCGCACTGATGAAGCCAAGTTCCCCCTTCGAGCAGAAGCGAAACTGCGCCTTGAGGAGGTTATCGCTCCCTTGGGCTTCGAGTTTCGGCTTCGGGAGTCCAGTTTCCTTAGTCCACTCCGTGAGGAGCTGGTGCCGGTCACACAGCACTTCCAGGCCGGAGCGGTCCGCGGAGGCCTGGCCCGGCGTGACACTGGAGCGAGGTGCATAAAGGTTCTTGGTCATGTCCTTAGCCGCCTTGATCGCCTGAAAGAGGCGCATGGCAGTGAACGCGCTACTCTGATCCGTGAACCCATTGGAGCCGCTAACAAAACCTAGGTCCCTGGGGCCATTGGTTCTGGCAGCCGAAGCATCGTCCCATCGGTCGGCAATGTCCTCCAAGGTTATGTATCCCTCCCTAGCAAATGCTGCCTGGACCGAATAGGGGATCTGTTTCCTCGCGAACAAAGTGGACACGGCCGAATGGAGTTCTGCAATGTGGTCGGCATAAGCATCCGGGATAGCCTCAGGGGGTTTGGCCAGAGTGACTGGCGTAGCCATGGGGAAGGGTGGGCGGGTAACAAATCTTTGAAGGACCCACGGTCCACGAACTTGGGCCAAAATGGCAGAGCCATTTTGGCAGACGTCTCCTGACATAAGACTTGCAAGTCGGCAAGCTTTGTTGCAAGTAGCTAATGTCAGATATCCGCATGAAAATGGCACACCAAAAGCACCATGCGAGCAAGCCCTCTTTTGCATGGTGGATTGGTGTGGCTGCCGACTCCCGGGATATTCCTTCGGTCGAAGACCTCAGACTTTTGAAGAGGCCGTTTCAAGCAAAGGAGGGTCCCCTCCTTCAGGGCCTACGGCACCTGGGATCGGGAACCCTCCTTGTACAGAAAAGAGAGTTCCAAAATTTTGTGCCGTCCAGAAAGAAGCCGAAGCCGCAGGATGGACGGCACAAAAGAACCCCAAAACTGAAAGATGTCGTCCATCTAAGGCTGGCCTTTGGAGGCCAATGCCTTGTCCAGGTCCTGGTAGGTGACCTTTTCTGCTTCCGAGGCCGTGTCCACGGAGTCATCGTGAGGCTACCTGAGGAGGCTGATTCACTGGAGTCTCCCGCACGGGAGACATCCCGAGATGAGTCGCGCACCGGACGCGGAGGGCTCCCCTGTCAGGGCCACTGGCACCTGCGACTGGGAGCCGGCCAGCAGCAGGACTTTGCTGGGCCTGGGGGTGCTGCGGGCGGGCCCCGTCCGTGTCGATCTGGTCCAGATTGGAGGTGACCTTTTCCGGCGCAAACCACGTTCCTCTTCTCCCGTGTGTAGACATCAGCAGTACTTTCAGCCATCCAGTTGCCAAGGTACTGCCTTTGATCACAGTCCGGCATGAAGACCCGGAAGGAGTGCCAGGTGAGTCCCTCCCACAGCTTGTCGATCTCCTGTCTAGACATGGCCGAGCGCAGCCAATTCAGGGCGCGCTGTGAGGTGGCAGGCCTCGAAATGAAACCATCGTTGTCCTTACCAACGGTCGGGATGAGATAGTCCATGGTGTCGAACATGGGGGTCGCAGCCAGTTTGCGCCAAGTGGAAATGAGAGGAGTCCACCAGTCCTTGCCCGAGAAGGAGTACTTGGGGCAGATGAGGGGGACCGGCTTCTTGTGAATCGTCACCGCCGAGTGGGTCTTGGTCTGCCATGCTGAAAACTCGATGGTAGTGGAGGTCACCTTGAGGGTGTCTGGGCTAGTATGCTGAAGGTCACTGAAGCGGGCACTGGAGCCGAGCTGGAACGTTGCAATGCCACAGATGAAGGCGTCCATAAGCTCGATTCTTGTGGCCGAGCTGGAGAGCGGGCGAGCTGCAACCTCTTCCGCCTGAACCACGAAGGACTTGGAAGGGACCTGAGCTTTCCTCATCGGACGGTGGACCGTGCTAACGAGGGACTCAGAGAGGGACTTCTTCTTCTCAGTGAGCCGAAAGGCCTCGTCAACAGCAAGGAGCCCGAACTTTTTACCAAACCACTTGAGAGTGTCCCACACCTGCTGAAGTTTGTGAGGGGACACTTCCTGATCCCGAAGAGTGTTGAGGAGAGCACGAACGTCGTGTTCCTTCCAAGGTATGGCCGTGAACCCAAGACGCCTGAGCTCTTCATAGGAGAGGCATCGCATCCTGAGGGTGCGGAACCTGGCATCGCCTAAGAGATCCATGAACTCCCCCTTCAGCTCGAGAGAAATGAGGGTGGTGCCAGGGGCATTATAGCAGCCATGTGCGGGATCTGCCCAGCCACCGGAAGGAGGTAAGAAAGGAGCCTTTCCCCCCATTTCTCCCGCAGGCCCCGTTCCAGGGCCAGCTGGTTTGTGGAATGGTGCTCGGATACATTTCCGGGCTTCCAATGTCGCCATCGGCTCACCGTACAGGGAGCAACCAGGACCCCCTCTCTCAGTTCACGCCAAGAGAGGCGATCAAGCTCCGCCCGTCGTTGAACCACTTGCGAGAGAGGTGGGATGGAGTACCTGCAGCGGCCTTAGTGCAGAGGTCCTGTAACCTCCTCCCCCGCGGGGCCTAGAGAGAGAGAGGGCCCTCTCCACAATCAGCTGGAAGACCTGCGTAGGGCGATATGACAAAACCACCGCTCGGGGCGGCCCTTCCGGCACGCCTAATACGCGGTCCAAGTCCTGAGTAGGCCTGCAACGGGCCATGAAATCCACAATTGCTTGCCCGCCGGACCGTTGTACGTCCACTTGTTCCTCCTCAAAGGAGCGGCCCGACCTCAAAAAAACAGTGAGGAAAAGGGTCAGGAGCCCTAACCAGGGCCCGCCCGAAGGGGGACGGGCAGCAGAAGAGGAGACTACGGGCCCTTGTTTTCGCGAAGGAGATGATCTGTAGGCCGGCACGTCTAGCCAAGTCCGCCCCTCTTTGGAAACAGGGGGGGGACCGGCAGGGCCAAAGGCACCTGGGAGTCCCCCCATCTCCGGTGGGCATTCCCCTTGCCGAAGAAAAGGCCTGAAATATGGCCAAAGGCCTGAGCAGGGTAGGTATCCCCCTCAGGGCCAAAGGCACCTGGGAGGGAGCACCTCCAAAGAAAAGCAAAAGTTACCTGAAGGGAGGGGAAGACCCCCTTCAGGGCCATAAGCACCTGGCAGGGGTTCCCCCTCCACGTGCCCTGTTCAAAAAGGGGGCTCAGGCCGGGCGGACTCGGGATGCTGCGATCTCGTTCGTGGATCTTCTTGAAGCCATCCCGCTCCGGGTTGGAGAGCACCACCGACCAGATCATGTCCGAGACATGGCCCATGAGGTTCGTCTTGCTGAACCGGAGCCTGGAGCTGAGGCTGGGGTTGACACGGAGGGAGCGATCGGGAGGGGCCGTTGTGGGCTCAACCCTCTTGTAGAACTCGATCCGGTCCTTGACCCAGGCCTCGCTCATCCAGGATGAGCTGGAGTTGAACAGCCTTTCCTCGGTGCTCCCCCGTGATCAGCAGGAACCTGCTGCTGGCACCTTTGGCGCCGCGCCAGAATCCCCGACAGCGACGGCAAACGTAGCCTCCCCGGGTCTCGCCCTTCTTCTTGTCGACAATCTCCCAGGGAGAAACGGAGCTGAGGACCAGGCCACACTCCATTCTGGCCCAGGGCCGCCTTGTCACCCGCCTTCCTCTTGTAGTCGTCCGAGGCCACGCTCGAGACGTTGTCCGGGGTGACGGGCGGGAGAGCGCGCTCCTGCTCCGACCCGGGGTCCATGAGGATCCTTTCAGCGCCAAAGGCAGCTGAGGTGTCCATGTCCCCCAGTCCAAGGCCCTGGACGTAGCTCTCCGAATAGCCAAGCTTGCGGTAGATGGGGGCGGCGTACTCCGGCTTGAGGCGGGCTGTCCACCACTGCTCCGTGTTGCAGCGCCACGCCATCTTGATCTCCACCATCGCCTCCTGGCCCAGCGAGTTGGAGAGTGAGCTGTAAATCTCCGGGAAATGCCGGAAGGCATTCAAGGGCAGGGTGATCCGTTCATCGCATACGGCTCGCAGCCGCATGTGCGCCTTGGAGTCGTGGATGTCCGCTACAGGGAGGTCCAAAACCACCTGCGGCGTCCGGTTGATGAAGACCTTGGCGGCGAAAAAGCTCCCCATCTCGCGATAGAGCTGCTTCCACTCCTGGTCCGTCGTGGGCACCGGGAGGTCGTGCAGGATCACAAACTCTTTGGCCTCCTTCATGAGAGCGCGACGGTCATCACGCCTTTGAAGGTTTGTGCTGTTTGTTCTTATCCCCCGCTTGTGGGCCTTGATGGTGATCGGCAGGTGGCTCCAAACAGCATACAGGTGTCTGGCCGAGTAGGTGTGGCCGAAGCGGGAGAAACGTCTGTACTTCCTTTTGCCAGTGGGTGCCATCATCCCCCTCCGCATGGAAGGGCCCGATGATCTCGTGCCCATTGCGATCTGTGCCTCAATCTCCTCCAGGGTGAGGGCGATCAGGAGCAGGGGTGTGTCCTCATCTCCAACATGAGCTTCTCCGGTTCAGGGAGAGGCTTTGCCCACATCGGGGCCACGAGGGGGCCCTGCAGCTGCTTCCATCTGCCCCATCATTCGCTGCTCCCCCACGTGCAGCTCGATGATGCGCTTGAGGCGCATGATCTGGAACTCGACCGAGCCCAGGGGAATCACCCAGAACTGCCTCAGGGGACTGCTCCTCAGGGCCAAAGGCACCTGCGGAGGACAGCCCCCTGCCTGAGACCCGTTCGCCTTCACGCTGGAGCGCGGCCAGACTGGGGAGCTCCTGCAGCAAGGAGGCCGGGAAGGGGTTCCTGCTCTGGTTCAGCAGGAACTTCGTGTTGAGGTACCTGTCCTTCATGGCCTCAATTTTAATGGGCTCACTGATTCACATCGGATACGAAGCTCGCACTTTTTCCTTCAGCGCTCTTCTGTAGTCTGTAGGACCCTGAATCATTGGACAAAGATGGGTCCACTGCAGACCCAGCGAACACCTTACATTCGTCAGATGTCCCCTGGTTAACCCAACTATGCTCACCCACTCGTCTCCACGAGAAACCTCTTTGGGAGGGTCGGGCGGGAAAGAGCAACGAGAATCAGCCTGCATCTCAAGCCACTATGGCTACGGTGTGGCACCGACGCGCGCGCGCGCCTTATGGTACCACCCTCTTTGTGATTTTAACGGTGATGCAGGAGTCATTATAAATGCACAAAGACCCTTCCCATCCATCCAACCTTCTGTGCACTCTCACGTCCAGGTCCATGTCCTTGAGCGGGTGCTGCCAGGGTCCAGCTTTCCCATGCTGCTGTGGCCCACTCCCCTGCGAGCACGATTGTAGGGGGCTGCGAGCATCTTAGTCTTTTCCTGGGCGAGCTGTCTCTTGTAGATCTGGTAGACTTCCAATACCCTCTCAACGGCAGGGCGGGTCCAGGTCTCCGTCCTGAGCTTGGAGAACAAGGAGGCGATCTCCTCCTTGGTCAGCTGCTGTGCCAGATCTGCACTCTTCTTGCCAATGCCGGGGAAGTCATCCGGGAAACCCTCGATGCGGAAGACTTTCTCCTCCAAGGTGCCGGCTGGCAGGGCTGAGTAGGGCTTGGCCTTGGACGAGTCACCACTGCCCGTCACCTGGGATTGGTACCTCAGGGCCCGAGGTGTCCATCTCGGTAGTGGTCTCCATGTGGGAGCCGATCGGGTCCGTGTCCATGGCTGCAGATGGGTTGTCCTCATGGTGGGCCGCCTCAGCAGCCATGTCGCTTGGCAGCTGACTTTCCTCCTTGACAACCACCTTCTCACTGCCCTTGGTCAACAAACGTGCCATGGCCGCATCCATTTCCTGGAGCCGCAGGTCCAAGGCAGTTTCGTCCACTTCCAAAGTCGTGAAGGAGGTCAGGGTGGAATTCACCGTCTCATCCTCATGGGCAGAAAGATTGTGTGCCAGGGTAGCACGGGCCAAAGCCACATCATCATCCGGCTTCTCCCATTCCGGATCACTGTCCCCTGTGTCACGAGGGGGAACCAAACTCTCAACCGTCTCCATGCTGGAAGCAAGGACGTCATCGACATTAGCAACGGGGGTGAATGCCATGATCGACGGTCGCGAGAGAAAAAGCGGGAGCGAAAGTAACAAATCTTTGAAGGACCCACGGTCCACGAACTTGGGCTCTGCCAGCCATTTTGGCCCACGTCTCCTAACATAAGACTTGCAAGTCGGCAAGCTTTGTTGCAAGTAGCTATACAAACAGGTGGCGGAAACAGCAAAAAAAACCTGTGTGTTGGCTGGTTCTCGTCACTTGTGGTGGTTGTTTCTGTGCCACTGTGGTGTGTTTTGACCTTTGATTGTCTGCTGTTTTGCTGTTCTGGCATGTGATGTGATTTCGTGAAAAGTGGTTTCTTTTGAGTTGTGTCTGTCCGGTCTTGTTGCGCGCATGCTTTTCGGGGGCCACAGTCTTAGGATCCTCAACATGTGCTCAACTCGAGCGGCCTTCCGAATGATGCTCCTCAGCTTTGCGCTGCAAGTCCTCTTCCTGACGCAGCAAGGTGGCAGAGTGGCCCACGAAGCAGCTGCCTCGCCTTTTGCTTGAGGCAGCACACAGTCACAGCACCCGAGGGTCCTCCAGCTCATCGTACTTCTCGAGGACCATCTGAAGCATAGAGGGCACCTGCAGCAAAAGCTCAAAAAATCGTCTGCGGCCGAAAGACTCCGCCACGACCAAGAGCCGAACGAACACATGCGCAGCCACGCAGTGGATCAGATCGGGAGACGGTCCCCTTCCCGGAAGCAGCCGAGCATCCTCCTCCAAGACATGCTTTAGCTGCGGCACAGTTTCTGAACATGCAGACTGGGTTGCGGCAGGGCCCCCATAATGCGGCTGGATGCGGGTTTAGTGGCTCCTTCGGGTGCGGGGGAGTGAATGCGTTGCATGCACGGCGCAGTAGATAGTCCGCATCTTTCTCGCCACCTGACAACATCTGAGGAACAGAACCCCAAATTTCGCTCTCGGAAGAGCGCTGAACCTGGCACGTGCCTGGTGGAGCAATGACGAGTGTAGCTCCAGCCACAAGAGGCCAAAAGATCTCCCACTCAGACAAGCCGAAGGTATACGCCACCTCGTACGTGTCAAACGCAGGCAGCTTGACAGGGTATAGCACTGTTATCGAATGGTTAGCGGTGCGGGGACGCCTTGGAGACAACACCTTCTCCTTGCCGGAGAGGCCACTTCTGCTGAAACCAATGAATCCGGTGAACCTAGCTGACGAACAACGGAAAGGTCTACAGCAGCTGCAAGATGCTGCAAGCATGATGTGACTTGGACAAGATTGCAAGAACAAGACAGGCAAAACAAGCAGTAAACTGCACTTGGATGCAGGATTCTGGGCCCTGTACAAGTCCTTTGTTCTCCACCTGGTGACACGCATGTGGCACAATGGCACAAAGAACGCCGCAGGCCGCACTGAGCTGAGAAGCTCACCATCACTCCTTTGGGCTTCCCAGTGGTGCCGGAGGTGAAGAATGCATAGACGAGTGAGCTGCCGGAACCACGGTCTTCCAAGTGGCCACCGCTGGCTGCATTCATCGAAATGTCCAGAACATGCGAAACCTCCACCTGCCGCGGCTGCCGGCTGCCGCTTCAAATGCAAATGATTTAATCACGCTCTGGACCCAACGCCTCGAGGGCTATGTGCGAAAGCTTCTTGTGGCAATCAGAAGATGCGAGAACCACCTGGCCGACACATCGCTACTTCTTGTGCAGAGCAACGGCCGGCGAATCGGAGCATGGAGAAGGCACCCCTTAAGGTCTGGATCCACGAAAGCTTCAAGCACGGCAAGACCATGTTCAACGTGCGTAGTTGCATTGTGCATGTGTCAGCCGACTCTGATCGCCTTCGATCTGCATTGGCGCAAAACGTCTTGAAGACGATCGTCCGGCCAGTGCAGATCCAAAGGAACATAGCCTCGCTTCAAAGCGGATGTAGGCACTCATGAACCTTCATTCCGACTCCACCTTGCAGGGCATTCACACATAAGCCACAACTCACAACGTTCTAGGGGCTGGACCACTTCCGGTCCGAATGATGCCGAGAATTCCCAAGATCATCTCGACGCTTCTTGAAGCCATCAACGGGACCAGACTGTCCACAGGAACCTTGGTTAAAGGTCTCAGACGGCTTTCTCCGTCTCAAAGCTGAGTGGCCTGGAGTGGTTCTTATTCTGGGCTCATCATGTGCAGTGGAGACTCCCCAGTGCGTGCAAGGCCATGGGCAATGGAACCTCGGAGCTGGAAATGCCCTCTCACAGGGACGACCACTGCATGTGTCCAACATCTTCAACAATACAAACACATTGACACACACACACACAAGGTCTATGCAGAAAATTACTTGTGCAATCTGGCGTGTGTCCTGACTGCCCCGCCCCCGCCCCACCCCCCACCACATTCCTCTCACTCGCCCGGCTACGGCACAGACACTTTAAGCCAGCCAGACCAACAGCGACTTCTTCTGAGACAGGCACTGGACATCTTCAAGACTTCCTTGCCAGTAGCAGTGGGCAGTGGGCGGCTTGGTCTACCAACTTCACGCATCTATCGGCTCGTCTCATTTTCCCCGAAGTCCTCATAGGTGTAGGTGGCCCCGTTGCCGTCGTCGACCATTGCGAGGGCATCAGGCGACGTTGCTGCAGTGGCCGCGAGCCTCGAGAATCCTCTCAGATCCTCTCAGTGCCTTAAGCCGAGGACCAGTCAAGCCAAGCAACATGGATGTCATGGAGCGGTCGGCAGAAAAAAGATTCGAAGCCCGTGGGCAATAGCACGAAGAGCCTGAGGCAGTAGCCAAGCTTTCAGTACTGGACCAAAGTCTGGCTGCTTGCAATTGCAGCGAAGCAGCTGTATGCATCGGCCCAGCTTGACACTTCTGCTTCATCCGGCGATGTGGGTTCATGCAGTGGCAGCTGACAAATGGCAATTGTTGGCGACCTGCTGTCCGTGCGATGTCACACACAGAAACTCAGCCTGGGGGCAGAGTCTAGTGGCCTCACCATGGCATCCAGAAGTGCCGTCAGATGTCGAATCATCCTGACCAACGGGGACCCAGGGCAGTACCACTACTGTCTCATGGAGTCGGGAGAGCGGGGGGGCAGGGACGCGGGAGTCTCCATTTTGCGATTTTCACAGCCCGAAACCCCTAAAATGGTAACTCCCCCGCATGGGGCAGGGACGCGCGGGAATCGTCATTTTGCGATCTTCACAGCCCAAAAGCCCCAAAATGGTAGCTCCCACGTGTGTGGTGGGAGATCGAGAGCGCGTTGTTGCCATGACAGGCTAATATAGAATCCACTCTGGTGGCAGGAGAACGGGGGGGAGGGACGCGCGGGAGTCACCATTTTGCGATTTTCACGTGTGGCGGGAGAGAAGGGGGAGAGGGATGCGCGGGAGTCGCCATTTTGCGATCGATTTTCACAGCCCAAAACCACCAGAATGGTAACTCCCCCGCGTGTGACGGGAGAGCGGGGGGCAGGGACGCGGGAGTCTCCATTTTGCGATTTTCACAGCCCCAAACCCCCAAAATGGAAACTCCCCCGCGTGTGGTGAGAGAACTGGGGGGGCAGGACGAGCGGGAATCGTGATTTTGCGATTTTCACAGCCCAAAAGCCCCAAAATGGTGACTCCCACATGTGTGGCGGGAGAGAACAGAGAGAGGGATGCGTGGGAGTCGCCATTTTGCGATTTTCACAGCCCATAACCCCCAGAATGGTAACTCCCCCGCATGTGGCGGGAGAAATGGAGGAGGGACTTGCGGGAGTCACTTTTTTGCGATTTTCAGAGTGGGTGGTTGGGTGGGTGTGTGTGTGTGTGTGTGTGTCTGTGTGTGTCTGTGTGTGTGTGTGTCTGTGTGTGTCTGTGTGTGTGTGTGTGTGTCTGTGTGTGTGTGTGTGTGGGGAACCCAAACTACTACGGGACAGTGCAAGTGAGAATTGCAGGTTGAGACCTAGAGAGTGATCGTGCAGGGGGACAGTGGACATTCTGGAAGGCACTGTCCAACGAAGACCTTTCCAGTTTGTCGTGAAATGGATTGAGGACGCTCAATCCACGTACCTGCCAATGTGTTTGTGACATCCTTTGCAGTACAAGCCGTGCAATGCTACATTCTTCACATACTCGCTGTGCAATGATTCAGGACCCTTGGCTTTTTCTTCTTTAGTAAACATCAGCAAGGAAACCAGAGCCTATTGAAGCCCCACCGGCAACGCTTTCTTTGAAGTTTTCTAATCGGAGTCATTGAACTCGCTGATGAGTCGGAATTGACCATGAGTGAACATGCAACCAGCGAGACTGGGTGTTCAAGTGTGAATCGGGCATGGCCTTATCCGTCACGGCGCCATTACCGCTGCTCTCGAGGCAGTATCCCTTGAAACAGTGCCCCGAGTGGGACGCGTGATCCTTGGCTAGGTTCCTAAGAGACCTCAAACATCAACAGACTGGAAAGCAATGTCTTGAATCCGGAAAGCACATGCTGATCAAGAGGACCAGCGCAATCAGCTTGAAGTCTCAATGTCTTGAAATACGCTTGAAGTGCATACATGTCCATGCTTAAGCTTTAGTTTGTCTAATTTACTTGTAGAAGTGCAGTGCATGACCCTCGTCTTTAAGCAGTATTTGGTTTGTTTTGTTTTGTTTTGTTTCGTTTCCTTTTGGTTGCGGTAGGTTTTGTTTCTAGTAAGTAGTCCTTAGCAGCTGCGCCCCACTGCCATGGAGATTAACATCCAGATCAAGAATGCGCAGCCCGAAGACTTACTGCAGGCGTTTGCAGCATTAAGTGGAGGAGCAGCATCCTCAACGACAGCGGCACCTCCAACCTCAGATCAAGAGAGACCGCCATTGAAAAGAATTCGCAAAGAAGCCCGCACAACGACGGCTGCCACAAGGAGATCCCCGAGCTTATTATTCAGTCAACAGGAGCTCCAGGCACTGCAGGCGGCGAACCCACACGGAACAACGCAAGACTCCACAGCCGAGGATACCGAGCAGAGTGCAGTTGGATCTGGTGCCAAGGCAAAGCGAAAAGCTCAGCCATTCTCGGCGTTCCGCAAGCATGAGGGACGCACTATGTCCCCCCGTCCCTACTTTCAGCGAAGCGACCAACTTGGAGCAGGAGAAGCCCCGCCTATGCCAAAGCCGTCATCTTCGTCGGGATTGCCCGCGCTACCACCGGTGCCATTACAAACAACGGCAAGCGCAAGACCCGCCAGACCGCTGCTGGTGAAAAAGAGAGCCATGGACTCCAGATCTCCAAGACGCAGTCCCTCACGAAGGAGCCCTAGCGACTCAAGGACCACCAGACCGCGGGCGATATTAAGATCCAGATCGCGCACTCCCATGACAAGATCCAGATCTCACGCTCCCAGGACAACATCCAGATCGTACGCTCCCAGGACAACATCCAGATCTCATTCCCCCAGGACAACGCAGAGATCCAGGGCATCGGGCCTCAGCAACACAGGTACTTTGGCAGCACCAAAGACACAGTCGCAGCGACCCAAGATCGACCTCAAGCTGTATGAAACTCCGCGGATGCCTTCAACTATTACATTCCACAAGAACCTTAGGCAGTTCAAGGTCAACTGGAAGGACATTGAGATTCCACAGTTTCCCATACACGATTCCACCAAGCAGTACGTGGATGCACTTTGCGCTGCAGCGGAGTTCAGGATCGACCAGGGAGTTCTCTTGGAGCATGACCTCACGTGGGACAGAGGAGGCGACCCAACTCCAGAGACAATGAGAAGATTCTATTTCTTGCAATCTTCAGACCTCACCCTGCAAAATCCTCCTCTACCAACTCGGCAAGAAAAGATCCTATTCTGGTCGCATGCAACAGATGTGGGAGCGTTATTCAACATGTTGAAAGAGCGAAATATGCGTCCGATGAACGCGCATGGAGTGGCAGCCTTTGGATGCAACATCTTCTATGCCCTCGGCCACGAGATGTCCGGATCAGACATCGACGAGCACAACCTGACCAGGGTGATCTTCAACACCACACGGAGCGCCAAGAACCTGGCAGGCATCGTCGTGGGAGGCCGTGCATGGGGATCCCTACGCAAGCATCTTGGCGGATCCTATGAAACAGCTCGGGCAGCCACTGAAGAGGACGAGGTGCTCAAGGATGCGAATGCAAAAGCTTATTGCGTATCTCGCAACAGATATTGCTTTACATGCATTGCGTTCGAGCAGCTGATGACACCGCCTTCAACAGCCAATACGCTCATCTCGCAGTACCAAAAAGCTGCAGGCATCACTCCCCAAGGAAGAGCCAGACTTTCGCTCATCTAACAGAGCATCCACGACAGCACCACGAAAGCTCCGCCTGGACATCCCCTTCGGCAAGTACTGCAAATCTTCTAATGGCTCAGTGCCGACACCGACTGCGACGCCCCAAACAGCATTCTTCGCAGTAAAAGACACACATGAGCTCCGCTGATTCTTATGATGCTGCAAGATTTTTGGACTTTTGTTGTGCCTTTACTTTTTCCTTAAATCCCTTTGCCTTGAGTGTTCAGACGGTGCCCCAATTGTTAGATACCCCCATACGCAATGGCGAATGCATGGACCGGATATTGGTCTCAGGGAGCATCGAATATGCCGTGGTGGGCGTCAGGCAGCGGGAGCGCGTCGAGCACACCAACTCCGGCACCCTTGCCAGCGACAACACCGTTGCCGTCGTGGCCACCTATGCCTCCGCCCGCATCCAGCCCGGCTACACAACCTTTGCCGCCGCCGCCGCCACCGTGCAACACACAGCCGGAGCCAGCCAATGCAACAAGTACACCGACGACATCGGCAACCACGGCACGGGTACCACTTCCCAGTCAGTTTTCAGAGGACCCAGACCACTATGATACGAACCTTGTATTCAAAGCAACCTTGAAGAGGACAATAGAGCCAACAGCTTGGAGCCGTGCCAAAGGACTTGCAGGCATGGACGTCCGTGATGTCACCGTTGCGCATCTTTGCAGGCATGGCATGGAGGAATTTGGACTTCGAGGACTTTCCCACGGCAAGTTCACCGGCATGATTCTGACCCGCAACATCGCCGAGAGCGTCCTCCTCTCCCAGCTCCAGAAGAAGCTCCGCGAGAACAACATCGACGTGGATGCCACCATCGACGCCATCCACCAAAGCAAAGGACAAAAAGCCCCTGACAAGGTGAAAGAGGCCATCACCTTTGTTGCACCCCTCGTCGACACCATCATGGATGCCATCAAACCTTGGGCACAGGTGCGCAACTACGGCGCCAAGAACACCGAGGGCGACAACCAAGCAGCACAACGCATGCAAGCTTTGGAAGAGCAGACCGCCAAGTACAAACAACGCCTACGCAGTGCCGGCATCGACGTCACCCCCCAAAAGTCCCTCCCACTGCAAAATGAGCCAAATGAAGGCCCAGAAGCAACGGCGGCACCACCAAAGCGCAGACGCCTCACAAAGGGAGCCATCAAGCAACGCAACGAGGATATCCTCGCCGAGCCCCACAATGTGATCCGTGCCAGTGGACAAGAGCCTCCGACAAGTATGACATCAATTGCAACTTGGATCACCAACCTCAAGAAGAGTCTCCCCCGAGAAAAGCATGCGGAAGTGGATAATCACATACAGTCCGTACAGACCATCCTCGAAGGCGCCAAATACACCAAGGCCGAGCTACAGGAGATGGCTACGAGATGGGGACTTCCCATGTCCCTCACTAATTACAGCGCCAAAGGCTTCACCCAAAAACCTTCAGCAGCTGATCGCCGCCGTCACCTACCTCGCCGTGTGACACGTGCAGAAAATCCTGAGAGGACCCCTAGCACATCAAGAAAGTGCCAGCATCTTCCAGCAGCTGCAACAGATAGTAGACTGGGGGCAGTTTTTGCTTTTTCATGTTCCTGCTATTAATAAAGAAGTTTTGATGTGGTTAGTTGGACTTATTCATCTTGTATTCACTTTTCATAGAATGCGGCAATCGCCTGCAGCAGAGCAACTAAAAGAGCGACTCCGAGAAAAAGGTGCGGTTCCAGAACTCTACACGTTCGAGAAATTCTCTCAGCCCTGTGCAGTGTACGTCAAACTTGTATTCCCCAGGCTCAACAAGCAAACCTATGCGACTGCTACCAGGGACGCATCATTTTGCTACATCGGATCCACCAACATCACGGTGGCCAAGAGAGAGTACAACAGAGTCGCAAAACTTCGTCAACTACAACAACTCAAACTTCCCAAAACCGAGATCGCCATTCGTTATTGGAACGATTCCCAGACCTACCAGCACTACAGCACCATCCTCCTTTCGCAGCACTCGGAGTATATTGACGCCTGGGCCGAAGAACACAGCCTGATTCAGAGATGGCAGCCCAAGCTGAACTACCCGTTTGTCACGAAGGAGCTGGTCAAGAAGGCGCATGGATTGGTCCCTAAACATCAACAACCACATCTTCGCCACCCACCAGATTCTCTAGGAAGACAACTTTTCAAAAAACTCCGACGAAGAGTACAAGGACAGAGATCCTCGCTTGTGAATGCGCTCCCCAAGCAGGCGCAATTCTGGAAGCTCTTGTACGCTATCTCAAGCGATACCAAGCAAGAATTTGAGGCCTCCAAGGAGCTACGCAGTGGCAAACATGACTCCGAAACAGTTACCCTGCTCTACAGACTCGCCAACCACATGGAGCAACCATGGAGATCAAAAGCACGAGCCAGACTACGAAAAGTCCTGCAGTTCAAGAACGCATCGATCCCAAAGCACAACAAGCCCCTGAAAGTCCCTCTACTTGCACATGCGTCGCACCGCACTAACCTCGAAAAGTACCTGGTACGACTCAGCAGGACACACAGACATGTGCTTATACCATATCATCTACCAACCAAGACGGTCCAGGAGGCAACGCACCCCTCTCTCGAGCGAGCTCTTTGGAACCACAAGCGGAAAGTCACCGATATGGGCAGACACTGGAAGCCTACAGAATGTCAGTGTGCCCAATTCATCAAGCAACATCCGCGAGCACAAGTACACGAAGGACATGTGGTGACGGGCTTAGAAACCTTACAACTACACAGCACAAACCAGATCTTTCAGAACATTGGGGCCGGGAACGCCTTCTACTCCTCCAAGAAGCGTATCAAGAAGCAGCACCAAGAACAATTTCAACGATGGCTCAAGCACCACCAATTTCCTCGAGATCAACGCATCCTCGACGACTTTGACGACTTCTTCGAGCAGGAGTGGAAGCAACACAGACTACAACTTCAACGAGAGCCACGACTCACGCACAGATTAGCAAAGAACATATTGGGCATGATCCCTGATGACTACATTGTGCACAACGAGGACCACGCCAACGCGCACCTCATGATCTACTGCCCGAACATCTACAACCAAGCAGCCTACAACACTTGGATGGACAAACAAACATTCAGAATGCTAGATGCCGACCCTGCCGAGATCAAGCAGGCCATGAAAAACAACACCCCCAAGATCGTCGCCAAGCACTACGCCAAGCTCCTTGACTACGAAAAGCCCCTTCCGTATGGATATATCCTCATGAAACGGAAAAAGAGGTGGGCAAAAGGGAGGACTATTATCGCGTATAGCAATACGTGCATCGGCAAACTGCTGAAGATCGCGGCGCTAGCATTACACCAGATGTTGAGGATAACATGGCCCAACCATTTTGGCGACGTCAGCTCGCCACAACTATGGGAGGAAATACACCAACTCTTCTACAACAACGAGCACCTGTACCCGGAGAGGCACTTGAAATTTCTCAACCACGATCTGGTCGGCTTCTTTAATTCGATACCACAATCCGACATCCTGCAGAGCATCCAATTCCTCACATCTCAGTTCCTTGACGAGCATAACGCCACCATCACCGTCGATCCGCACAACAAGATCGCACCAGCGCATTCAGGCCGCTCAACGCACAGCCTGAAGTCCAACATGGTCAAGATGCAGGCAGAGCACATACCAGCCATCATTCAGTTCAGCTTCGACGCGTGTGCTTTCACAGCCATTGGCGAAGTATTCCAACAGACATGCGGCACGTCGATGGGAAACCAAATCAGCCCCATCCTCTCCACGTGCGCAATCGTGGCAACAGAAATCACATGGCTACGGATGTACGGTCAATTTGTCAGCAGCGCCCACCTCCACGACAAGTTCTGGATCCGCAGGTACGTCGACAACAGAGCCATTATAGTCGATGAAGACGAACTTCAGCACAACCCCTTCATTCAGCAGCTTGCGTCCCTGCACTTCTACAAGAAACCAGTACAACTTGAAGACGAAGCGTGTGACGATTTTCTGGGATTTCGCATTCACGCAGACAATCGCAAAATCACGTACAATCTCCATCGCGAGCCTTGGAGATACAGACTCCCTCAGTCAGCCGGAACTACAAAGTTACGCCTCAGCGGATATCACAGCAGAAAGCATCTCATCCGCACCATTGCCTACCCGGAAGATGTAGCCCAGAGACAAATTCAAGAACTGGACGACCTCTACGGTGACTTGGGATATGCGCGCCTTCTGAAAACTCAACAGAGCCAGAGACCTGTAGGCAGTAGCTGGTGCAACGTCTTAGCCCTTTTGCTTTGGTTCTTTCAGCCCTTTCAACACTTTTCTTCAGTTTTTTGGTTCAAGCCTTGCGTTGGTACGACTTAGGGCTAATATGACTAAAAAGCAACGTATCAATGGAGCCACAAGCGCCGCAGAGCTCACCGACATCGATACCGACTCCGAGGCCGCAGAATACATCGTCAGATTACCACATGGACTACCACTGGACATGAGTGCACCCGAAAGTTCAACAGCAAAAGACGATCCAGTCGAGCAAGAATGCCAACTACTCCTCCAACAAAGATACATTCCCTTCGAGCTCTTCCCAAGGCTATCCACCCAGCTCAACTCCGAATTCCTCCGAGCTTCAGCACTTACAAAAGCAGGCAGAAGAACAACGTCATATACAGTCGGCGCTTACTACCACGCCGGCAGCACCGGAGTACGCACAAACACGAGGCAAAGACCGTGGACGGCAGCACTCATGGCATACCTGGTACGAGCATGCACCCACACTACATTCTCGACTGTATCGTTACTCCGCAATGTGCACATGCGTACGCACCGAGACAAGTACAACAAGCCAGGAAGCCTCAACATTGTGATTCCGGTCTCGACTTTCCGACAAGGACACCTATGGGTTGAAGAAGACGACGGACCTGACCTATCCCCAAATGGACAACATCGCGGTCGCAACCTTGAAGTCAAACTGCCCGGAATCGAGTTCAGTCCATTCAAGCTCCATGGCACGTGCCCATGGAAATCCGACCGCCTGATCATCTCGGCCTACACCACCAACCGCATCGAGGACATTTGCAGAGAAGATAAACGCTACCTTCGCATGCTTGGCTTCAACCTCACATAATTCAATTCAGCACAACGCTGTGGACACAATTCGGTGCCAGAAGCAGGACGAGAATGCAGAAAACAGAGAAGTCTCCACAACGCTTTGCGACTTTAGGCGGTCCCTTGTCTCTTAAGCGTTTAGGATTGTGCCTTAACTGTTTTGGATTGCCGTGTCTCAAGCTCATAAAGCCCTCCAACTATCACTAGTTGCTCAGTGACAGCGGCAATGCTCCGTGACCGTGATGCGCGCTACTCAGACGAAGCTGAACACCACGCAGATGTGCCGACAGCCCAGCTCAACAACATGTACCAGGTGGTCAACCAGCTCAGCATTTCACAGCTGCTGGAGTTGGCAGAGTATGTGGCGCGCAGATTGAGGAACGCAACCAGCTTCATGTTTGGTGGAGTTCGGTGCTGCATTCCATGCCAACAATGCGAAGCCGCCAGCTATTGCAACCCCAGCTAAGTCGTCCAAACATGTGTTCACACATCATACTCGCGAAGTTCGGAAGAAAATCACATATGGCATGGACGGCATCTTTGCTGGTTCCACACGGATTAAAGAGCAGACGCATGCAGCTAGACCAAGTGAGCAAGAAAAGTTTGCGTTCTGTGCGGTTACAACTAAGGTTTGCACTGTGCCCTGGCAATTTTGTGTTGATTCCTTGAGCGTAGTAAGCCACTTATCTCAAGCAAGAGCTTTTGACCCACCGTCCGCTACCTCGACAAATGCGCCGGGGGAGACGCACATGGGATGGAGAGCGCCTAGAGGAAGGACCACGTCAAGCAGGCCCTTCGCAGCTCGAGACCTTGTACAGCATCGTCAATCAACTCAGTATGGTGCAATTGTTAGAGCTCGCGGAGTTTGTCATCAGGAAAGTGGCGCGAGAGTCACGGTACATGTTCGGTGGCGTCAACTGCACATGCAATTGTCAACAATGCGAAGTAGAACATCGCAGCAACCCCGAGCTAGCCATCATGTACTGCTCCCACACATCGCTTTCACAAAGTTCCGAAGAACATCATCAGCGACAGGGACGACATCTATGTTGGATTCATGACACAGACTAAAACGTGCAGCAGATCAGAGTTCGAGAAAAAGACGAGCGAGCAACAAGCAGTACTCAGTCACTTATTCGGCATGCATGAGCGATCACTTTTCTTTTCTTTCCTCTCTGCGTTTTGGTTCCGTAAGTTAAGGCTTCTTAGTAGTAACGCCAGCCATGCCAAAACGGAAAGCTGGAGAAGCTGGACTTCCATGGTACTCTACGCGGGCTCAATGCTTTCGAATGACAGTGGAAATTCCACCTGACCGAATCTCCAGAGAAAAACATATGTTCCTACACGTGGTGCTTTGTCTTGGAGATACCATACTGCAAGCACGGAAAATCTTTTCCTACCGCATCAAAGAGATCACCGGCAGAGTACCAGAGATTGCAGCGTTCTTTTTCGAGCAAAACCGCCGACGACTACATGACTGGGACCCGGTTACATCCATGGCCACCCTGAAGCCCGTGCTCTTCGTGCGTACAATTTCAGACCAAGAAGTACGGCAGCAGCGATGAAAAAGAAGAGTCCGCAGCCCCTCCAACGGAGGTCAGTGTGTGTGGGGAACCCAAACTACTACGGGACAGTGCAAGTGAGAATTGCAGGTTGAGACCTAGAGAGTGATCGTGCAGGGGGACAGTGGACATTCTGGAAGGCACTGTCCAACGAAGACCTTTCCAGTTTGTCGTGAAATGGATTGAGGACGCTCAATCCACGTACCTGCCAATGTGTTTGTGACATCCTTTGCAGTACAAGCCGTGCAATGCTACATTCTTCACATACTCGCTGTGCAATGATTCAGGACCCTTGGCTTTTTCTTCTTTAGTAAACATCAGCAAGGAAACCAGAGCCTATTGAAGCCCCACCGGCAACGCTTTCTTTGAAGTTTTCTCATCGGAGTCATTGAACTCGCTGATGAGTCGGAATTGACCATGAGTGAACATGCAACCAGCGAGACTGGGTGTTCAAGTGTGTGTGTGTGTGTGTGTGTGTGTGTGTGTGTGTGTGTGTGTGTGTGTGTGTGTGTGTGTGTGTGTGTGTGTGTGTGTGTGTGTGTGTGTGTGTGTGTGTGTGTGTGTGTGTGTGTGTGTGTGTGTGTGTGTGTGTGTGTGTGTGTGTGTGTGTGTGTGTGTGTGTGTGTGTGTGTGTGTGTGTGTGTGTGTGTGTGTGTGTGTGTGTGTGTGTGTGTGTGTGTGTGTGTGTGTGTGTGTGTGTGTGTGTGTGTGTGTGTGTGTGTGTGTGTGTGTGTGTGTGTGTGTGTGTGTGTGTGTGTGTGTGCGTGTGTGTGTGTGTGGGTGTGTGTGTGTGGGTGTGTGTGTGTGCGTGTGTGTGCGTGTGTGTGCGTGTGTGTGGGTGTGCGTGTGTGTGTGTTGTGCGTGTGCGTGTGTGTGGGTGTGCGGTGTGTGTGTGGTGTGTGTGGGTGCGGGTGCGGTGTGGGTGTCGGGTGCGTGGTGGTGCGGTGTGCGTGCTGCGTGTGCGTGTGCGGGTGCGGGTGCGGGTGCGGGTGCGGGTGCGGGTGCGTGTGCGGGTGCGGGTGCGGGTGCGTGTGCGTGTGCGTGTGCGGTGTTGTGCTGGGTGTGGGTGTGGGTGTGTGGGTGTGTGCGTGTGCGTGTGCGTGTGGGTGTGCGCCTTGCGCGTGCGCGCAGCGCGTGCGTGCGTGCGCGTGCGGCGTGCGCGTGCTGGTGCGCTGCGCGTGCGCGCGGCGCGGTGCGCGTGCGCGTGCGCGTGCGCGTGCGCGTGCGCGTGCGCGTGCGCGTGCGCGTGCGCGTGCGTGTGGTGCGCGTGCGTGCGTGCGTGCACGTGGCATGCATGGATGGATGGGTGTCGCTTTCAGCAGGCCTGCATTCAGAACGCTTCCCATCAGATGATTGAAAACCCCACTGACGCACTCGCCGCGTTCTGCAAGTTCGGCTGTTGGATGCAGGTTGACTGTCGTTAACTCCTTTGAGTGGCGAGTCGCAAACCGGCTCCAAGCCCCCAGGCGACTCTGTTTCGAAACCCTGTTGTTAACAAAGGAGTCAGTGGGACCCCTCGTCGCTTCAGTCGGCATCCTTGATCTGTTCTGTTCGGAATGCTTTTGACTTTTAAGCCCGGCCAAGAGTCCTGCCAACGGTATCTGGAGAGAACAAACCACGCGGGCAACGAAGCTCCTTCGATCAAAGTGCAGCTAAAGGGCTGCATACCGTAAGGCTCCATGGAAAGCATGCGCACCATAAGTACCAACAGAACCGCTCCAACTTCGAGTTTGAATTCGGAGCCGGTGGCCACCGAGTGCACACCAGCATCAGCGCAGCCTGGCAGAAGCAGCCAGAAAAGCTGTCCTACTCATCACACTCTGCGCCTAGTGCTTGGAACGCTTGGTGCCTTTGAACAGGATGCTGCAGGGATCGCTTCTGTGCCGAGGACAACGCAAGCCTTCGAAGCTGCATTTTTCGCTGGATTCAGCCCAAAGCTGACCCAAATTCTCTAGACCTTCGGTTTGAATTTCGGGGACCGGGCGACACGCATACTCGTTCGCCAGCGGTAGTTTGGGGCTATTTAGGATGGATCACTAGATCTTTTGCCAGCGCACCCAGGCATGAAGGCTCGCTCGGTCAAGCTTCTGAGCATGCCACGTCCATTGACCGGCACAGTCGAAGACTCCCGTTTGTTGCCTACCACAGCTTCTCGAGTGCGTCGCATCCATCAAGCTTCACGGAACCCTCCTCGGAGGTTGTCAGCATGTCCAGCTTTCGCAAGCCATCCACTTGCAAAAGCAAGTTGTGATCCTGCATCGAATCTAAGACAACACAATTTCATGCCGAAGCCATGGCCAATGCCTTGACCAGCGCAGCCTGACACGGCGTGGACACGACACAGCCAAAGATGCTTGCAAAGCTCAGCCTCTGAGCCGATGCGCTCGAAGAGGCATCGCGCTGAAGCAAAAGAAGATAAAGGTGTAATCACGGAGTTTTCCTGCCGCAAGTCTCGCGAGAGCCCGCTGCGTGCAATTTTTGACAGAGTCTTCAGATTCCTCCCCGGTAACCGGGCCGGCTGGCCACACTGGAGTTGTGTCGTGTGGCTGCCTGACAGGGACTCAAAGTAACCAAGCCCGCAAAGCATGCGAGATCATGCAAGCATTGCAAGCATGCTCTAGCTACGATCCGCACCTTAACAGACTGACTCGCAACGGCTGGCAGCCAGTCTTGCCCAGATCGCTGCGCCAAAGGCCGATTACTGTCTCGGAGGCCTGCCGTCACATTCAATCTGTTGTCCGATTTAGCTGAGGAAGCTTGGCTGGTGCGCACCATGCTGTATCGTCCCAGCAACGCTGCGAGGCCGCCCACAAGGTGCGCCATTGCCTCGCTTGGGACCTAGCAATGTCAGCATGTCTTGATGGGAAGCCTTGGGAACCTTGGGAACCTGCTTTGATCTTAACACTGTCTCATCATGCCGGGCCATCTAAGCCCCGCACGGGCGAGATCAGACCTGGTCAGGTCTACATCCGACGGAGCATACATCACGAGTCTCTGCTTCACGGCCTTTTGTGGAAGAGGTGAGCGATACGGTGGTTGCCTGAGGAGCCAAGCACGCTTCGTCTCAGGGATGCCAATCGAATGATTGAAAGGAAAAGCCCTGCTCTCCTCGCGGTGTTGCTCAGAAGGTCCAAGTTGATCAGTCGGAAGCTGCTGCAGAATTGGCGTGCAGCCCTGAAGGCAATCTCAAAGACAACAGCCCTCCCTGCTTGTTGCTGGCACAAGGAGAAGTGCCTCCAATTTGCCGGCCCAATGTTGGACGACAGCATCCTGGTGCCAAGAATGGATTACGTGGCCTCTCTCACCGCAGCAATTGTGCTTTCGCAAAACAACCAGCTGGCACCGTACCAGGGATTGCAGCAGCGCCATGGAATCAAACGCAACATACTCGGACACCACAAACGGATTTCAGACATCGGAACCCTCGGAGCCGTAGGCCAAAACGCTGTCAGCTTCCCTGCGGCCCGAACCTCCGTGGGGGAGGCCTCTCCGGGAGCTTCCAAGGTCCTTGCCAGCTCGGATCTGAGAGCTCCACAACTCGCCCGATGTCGCCCCGAGGTCGCCCGGTCCGCAGCAGCGGAGCATGTAGTGACATGACGAGGGCACCTCGAAGCCCAAAGCTACTTCTAAGTGGGAGGAAACTCTTCACCGGCAGGACGACGAGGCGGCCTCGTCACCCAACGTGGAAAAGGGTGCACCCGGCAAGAGCCAGCTGGAACAGGAGACAGCGGGAAGCTGCACTGTGAGTCCACGTCGATAGCAAGTGACGAAAGACAGGCTGGGCCAGCTAGGGACTCGGATGCAGCCCTTCTGGGCCCGTCTGTTCTGCCGTCTTAAGGACGGAGGGGCGACGCGACGTCGCTTGCGAGGCGCTATGCACAAGAGTGTGCCACAGCTGGTTGACCCAGCGGACATCAGGACTAAGATTTCTTAGCACCGTGCTTCCCAATACGGTCAATCGACCCAACCGCAAGACTTCTTGAAAGAGTACTGTGGTAATCGCGAAGCACTTTGCTGGTGGCCTTGCCCCTAAGGAGCAGCCTAACTATCAACAGGTCGAGGCCAACGAGCACTCTATGGGATCATCGGCGTCACCTGGCCGTGGCTTCACACTGCAAGCCATCTCCGAAGGCCCATGGTGCAGCGCTGGCTTGGGCACAGACTGCGCGAATCCAGGCAGGTGAAAATCTCCATCAAAGAACGATGGTCTCGTGCCTGTGGGGTCAGTCCAATCGGAGAAATGGAAGGCAGGAAGACATGCTTTGCGCACTTTCACACACCATGCCTTGAGCAAGCGTCCGTCGGGTAAAAGCAGGGCGAGCTGAGGCCTCAGCAAACTCCCGCATTGCACATCATTTCTGGTGTGGCGGCTCTCAAGAGAGCTCCTGACTTGGGAAGGCCCAGCCTGCCGCAAAAGGCATCTTCAGCGCGTTTCCTGAAAATGACTCCTCGCTCATGCCCCGCCTCCCAGCTAGCTCCTCACAGGGCAAATCCATAGCAGCTGCACATGCACGCTGTGACCGAAGCAGCATCATCAAAGTCAGGTTGGCGCATATATCCGCGGTGAGGAGAAACAGTCCGTCTGAATTTCCAAAATCTTTGTTGACTCATCTCAAGTTTCAAGATGAGCTCCAACTCTTTGTCTTCATCCCGACGATTCCACTACCATCAGGTGGGCACTCCTCTCGCAGCTCCCGTAGGCCCTTGGAAGCATCAAGCACCAGCTCTGTGAGGACCGTGCCGGCCTCCAGAAAATCAAGCGGAGATGTCTTGATGCCCGCAGCGGTTCGACTGAGCTTCCCTCTGGACTTAGGAGCCGACCATGCTCGTGCAGGAGATATGCAGCGTCTGCGGCACGCTTGCCAATACGTCCAGGGATGTCTCATCTGTCCTGCTCGACTGTCAAGCTCACGTGAGAGTTTCCCCGTTAATCACGGGCGTCCGTCCTTTGCGGTAGCTGGGCCCCGCCAACCTATCTGCTATCCAGGGCCGAAAAGGGGAAGAAGCCAACTCCAAGCCAATCCAAGTCCCAAGGCTGCCCGAGCTGCCTGAAGCTCTGACTCTGAGCTTCTTGGGCTCTGGAGCTGTGCACGCAAAGTGACAACCTTCCCGGGCCAAGACGGTCGAGACAGAGTCCTGAGACCTCCTAAGCCCTGCCTTCCTGGGCGCGCGATTTCGTTGGAGCAGCGCCTTTCGCCATGTGACAGCTTGAAAGCCGCTGGAAAAACCAGAGGCCGGCTCAGCAACTCATTGCCAACTTTTTCAAACTCGCAGAGCCGGTAGGCCTAGACTAAAGTATGAAGTGTTGGATGACTTCCTACTAGAGACGAAATCTCTATACAAAACTTGGACTCACGGCGTGGCTCTAGTTCCAGGCTGAAACCCCCCAGCCCGCATCCTGTGTACTTTCTCCGGCCGCTTCTTGCTGTTCATGCTGAGCGGCCTCTTCGGGAGGCTGAGGCTGCCCCCAACTGCTGTCCTTCCAAGTGTCTTCTTGGCTTTGTGTTTGTTCCCACTCTCCTTCTGCAGTAGCAGGTGCATACCTGATGCAGGCGCTGCAGTTTGTTTGTTCGAAACTGCCACAAGCGCACTGTCCGCTCGCATGGCAAACACAGAGCAACTGAGGTTCCGACCCGGACCAGGCTTCTCGAGCATCCTTCGTATCGTCCCCCTTGCTACCCCATGCTCCTGCTGTTAGGGTTTTGCACTTCTCAAGAAGCCAGTCCGGCACCTCGGTGTTCGGTGCCCCCTCCATGAATGTGGGCAACTCTCGGAGCATCTCATCAGTATCCATCCACCAGCCATCTTCCATGGTCACGAAGCTGAGAGCCGTGCCACGATGGCCGATGCGGCCAGTACGGCCTATGCGGTGAACATAGACAGCTGGCTCCTTCGGCAAGTCGTAGTTCACCACATGGGAGACTTTGCTGATGTCGAGTCCTCTGGCTGCCACGTCTGTTGCCAGCATAACATCAATCTTGCCCTCGCGGAACAAGGCGAGGTTTGACTCCCTCTTCGGCTGGTCCAAGTCGCCATGAAGGGCACCCGTCTTGGCAATCTCCTTGTCCCAGAGAAACTCGTCCAAGGCCTTGGTCTGGTTCTTACTGTTCGTGAACACGAGCATTCGTTCTTCACCGGTCTGCCGAGAATCTTTCATCCACCCGTCAATCAAGGCTACAAGCTTCTCCAGCTTGTCTTTTTTGTCCGCTTGAAATAACACCTGGGTGACTGTTGCAGCAGGGCTGCCAATCTTTCCCACCCTGACAAACAAGTGCCGTTGCAAGTAGTTGTTGGCAGTCTTCTGGATTTCATCTGGAAAAGTTGCCGAGAACATCATGGTTTGCCGCTCGCTTTTGTCAGGCATGCCTCGCTTTTCCACGAGCTCTCGGATGGTTTCTTCGAAGCCCAACTCCAGCATTCGGTCAGCCTCATCAAGCACCAGGCAGTACGTCTTCTGCACGCTGATGATCTCAGCCTCCACGAAATCTGCAAAGCGACCGGGCGTCGCCACGCAGATGTCGGCCCCCTTGGAGAAGTCACGGATTTGATTTTGTCGTGCCTCCTGTCCATAAACACGGACGACGCGATAGTCCGTGCCGTAGCAGAATCGGAGAGCATCGTCATAAATTTGAAGGGCCAGCTCCCGAGTAGGAGCTAAGATCAGCGTGTCTGGCTCACAAGGACCCTCGAAGGGCTCTTTCAGACCACCAGTTGCTCTGTGGTTCTTCATCATGCTTGCTAGCATGGGGATCAAATATGCTGCTGTCTTCCCGCTGCCTGTCTGAGCACAGCACATAACATCCCGTCCAGCTAGTCCCGCGATGACGGCATATTTTTGGACAGGCGTAGGGTACTGAAACTTGAGTAGCTTCAGATTCTCCTCCAGCTGCTTCGGGACGTTGTCAAACCTGGAAAACAAATCCTCAAAAGTGTCTAGATGCTTGGGAAGGGACTCTGACCCCTCACCGCTGACTTGAACTTCCACTGAGTTGTACAGCTCGAAGTGTTCTCCTCTGTGGCCTGATTCGTCTAAGAATTTGCACGAACTGTTGTGGGTGTCGGGCAGGATTCCGGACTCCTTGTACCAGCTTTGGCAATCATAGTACTCTTTCCGATAGGTCTCATGGCGCCTCTTGTTTGCATCCTCGGCAGTCTCGGCAGGCTGCTGGTTTGTTTGCCAAACATTGGACGATCCTCCAGTCCACGAAGACCAGGCGTCTGCTGGCTCCTTCTGCTTGCCCCAATCGCCCCAGGACTTACCATCATTTTCTTCGTCCTGTTGTGCTTGTTGGGCATTGTACCCCCATCCGCCGTTCCCACTTTCATCCTGTGTCTTCGCCGGGTAGGTGTCCGAAGCGCCCCAGCTCTGGCTCTGGCCCGACTGGGACTGGTATCCATTACTTCCGTCGGCTTCAGCATTCCATGCAGTGTCCTGCAACGCTGGCTGGGGCTTCTGCCAAGGGTCTGAGCCGTGCTCCCACGGATCTTCTTGCCCCCATGTCATGATAAGGCCAACACTATCAACACTTCAGACTACGTATGCGGTGCTTATTTTGACAGACTGGATATTCGCTGCTAGTGCAAAGCCGAGTCCTGCTGTTCTTGGCTGCCTAGACCACTCTCTGAACATGCTGCTGCCTGCACTCACCAGATGCTATCGACGTCGTTAAAGATGATCTATTTGAGCCACCAGTCACACAAGGTCGGCTTGATCTCTGTGTGTCCCGCTCCACGTGTCTCGAATGTTGCGTCAGCAGCTTTGGAAGCTCCAGTAACCTGGAACACGGCATGCTTTTTTGTGGCAACCGCTCATCACTGTCCGGGCATTACTCCTTTGAAGGTTCCAGCATCACCCCCAAGAAGGGCGACAGTCAGTCCACGCCAAAACTCGATCACCTGGCACATCGAGGCAGACGGCTGTGACTTGCTTCAAAGCGTCCTTCGCCTGATATGCTTCTCGACGGTGCCAATGTCGCGTCGCCCGCGAGAGGTCCATCAACGCCTTGCGGCGAAGATTTGATCCTTCTGCTGTAGATGAAGCACGTGACGCGTTCTCCTCCAGCGGCAAGTGCCGAAGCAGTGCGATCAGATGCGCTGCCGAATCCTAAGCTTGCGTCGCTTGAGCGTGCTGCTGGGTCCCACATTCGCGACAACCAACAGGCTGGACTGATGTAGCAGGACTGGCACTATCTAGAGGCTTGTTTTTGAGTGATGTCAATGTCTCCCTAGCCCTTCGCTGAGGCTCAAAGTAGATGGTGTAGGGCAGCAGGGCCATCTCGCTCCACTGGGACCAGAAAAGTGTGCCGTCTAATGGTTGTAAATCCCTGCGGTCGATGGTGAACAGCTGAAACGGCGAGCGTCCGAAGGGTCCTGCCGGGGATTCCACGAAGAAATGCAGACAGAAAGCGAGTGCTGCGAACCTGTGTGATCTTCCCACTGCGACAAAGCCTTGGAACCTGCAGCTCTTTCGGAAACACTGAGTCACAGGATACGCGCTGCAAGTGTAGGGCCACGGCATGGGCCCTCGTCGGGGAGGAAACCCCAAGGGTCTCTGTAGAACGACTCCGGTAGAGTTGGCATTTGCAGCTCCTCCACCAGTTGGGCGGACGGGAAAACTTCTCAGCTCGTCTAGAGGCTTGCTCCTGCTTTCCTTCGTTGCAGATCCGTTTCCGTCTGTTCACTCACTGCCACACACTCTGGGACCTGTGCTACTTTCCAGAGCCAGTGTAAACAAACAACAGCACACCAAAATGCGCTCGAATTCAGACTTGCCCCCTATTTTCGACAGGAGGCTGATCAATTCGGGGAAGGAGTACTGCAAATGCACGTGAGACACTGTATGAGTGGCCGGACGAAAAGTATTCTCCAATTTGGGTCGTTGGACTTTGCAGGACTTGGATGCGGAACTGCGGAACAGGGTATCTCATCTTACGAGTAAGTCCGGATGTCATACGCGTTTTGCCACCGACCGTGTTTATCTGCACCTGCGTCACAGGCTTGGGAAAGACTGAGGCACCTGGAATTTGCAACCCCTTGTCCTGTGTCTGCGGTTCGGTGTAGCATTCGCTTGGAGGGTGCCAGCGACTGTCTGCAAATTGGGAGGCATTGCGGCCGGCGGGGCGCGCAATCAGTTGCGACCAACGGGTGGTCCATTTCCAGAGTTGCGAATGCATGAACATCGGCCTCAAGAAGAGTTCGGAGGAGCCCAGCACGGTCCAAAGAGGGCAGAGCAGTGCAGAGCAGTGCAGAGTGCGTGAAGTTCTGCACATCGAGGCTGCGGCATCCCCATGGCCTTGAACTCCGGCAGCTTGAAGTGTGCGAAGTCATACGGCGTAACGACGACACCTAACTTCACCGTATCAACTAGTGCGCTGCGAAATACCGCAAGCTTTCTTTGGCCAAGTTGCAACGAAGCTGTGCAAGCTCCGATTTTGGAGTCTCGTAGCTCAGACCAGTGCGTCCCGCATTCCTGGCAGCGGCCTGGCACAGTCTTCAATGACACCTTTTACGATGAAAGGTCTTGGCTGCTGCCAGTGTGTGTTGCCAGGCTGCTCCAGACTACACAAGACATGCCAAAGAAATCAAAATCTGTGCCGGGCCGCATCCAAGCCCCACTCCAGGAATCTCAGCTGCAAGCCACTTGGATCCTCGTTTGTGCATCGTCGTAGGAACTTCGAGATGCATTCAGTGCACTGCATTGTTTAGGACCCAGTCCATGATAACATTCTCCTCCGCGTAGCGAAAGAAAATCCCTGCAAAAGATCCAAACAGAAAGTCTACAAAATCACACTATGAAGACTCTCGAGCCGCTGAATCAGCGAACGGAGCCCACATCCTGCCTATCGCTTCTGCATCAATAGAAGTGGAAAACAGCACGGAATCTGGTTGAAGTGGCTGCCAAACATCTTTCACGACCAAAGCTATTGGGCGACTGTGAGGGATCTTGCCTTAGCTTCTGCGCCCAATACGAAAAGCCGAGCCAGACTGCGCGAGCATGCCGGAATGCTCAAGCTTGTCGCAACATCCAGAAAGGAAACGAGCATATTACAACAGACCATGCTTGCCATCATGCTTGTAGCCTTCTCTTCAAACAAGACACGACCAAATAACCATTCAAACTGGCGCGTGAAGAAAGGAGCAAAGCCTCTCAGAAGAGATGCGTTTGTCAGACCCAGACATGGCTGCCAGATGCTGCTAGATCGATCTGAAACAGAGTGTGTGTTGCAGCTTGTCAATACAGGCCGGATTGTTTATGCCTTCTGTTCACTTTCAGCCATAACTGGCCTACCACGACGGCGTTTCGGAATTCCGGGTCCGCAAGAGCGTGCAAGCGGTCCGCAAAATCATCCTCGCCATCTTCGGGCACCAAGAAGAAAGGCGGTTGGTCGTAAACCTGATTTGTTGGCAAAGAGTCAAGAATCCTGAAGTTCTACACAGGGCACTGCTTTCTGCCGAAAGGGTTTCTGTTGATGGTTTTGCGAACGAACTCTCGGCACTGAAAAGCAAGCCACACACTATTCCAACGACAAGCATCGCTAGCTTTTGCATCCAAGGCACAGCGATCATTGACTTCTTGTGGTTGGCACGCAGCAAGTCCTCTGACTTATTCGGTTGGAGACGATGCTATCACAACTGTTTCGAAAATGCCTGGCTCCTCCAGCCTCAGGCTTGGATGTTTCAATCATACGGCATGCTGTCGTTTGGTACGAGTACAAGCGTGCACGATGCCAGGAAAAACTGGCTCGACCTTGTCCAAATGAAAAGCAGCAGAAGGCGGTCAGACAAAACGTTGAACCTGTTTCTACAACGCAAATATCCTCGAAAAGGGTGCACCAGAAGATCGGATGGCCACAAAGAACAAGATCCACATGGGAGTCCATCCAGTCGTAGTACTTAGCAGCAAATTCCTTCTTAACATCCGACCTCACCAAGCACGATAAGGCAGGTCAAGTCGGCACATCGACTAACCAAATGTCGTCCTGAATGGGGCAGTGCTTGATGCAATCGGGCTGCCAGTGGTCATTGCGGTGGTTGCGGTACGCACCTTCCCATTGGCCCTGGCTGTGATCATGAAGTCGCGGAACGCCTTTTGGACACACGGCCCCTCACTTGCGGTCTCATTCGGAGACAGATTACAGCAATTGGGTACACCGGCAAGGCTGCAAAGAGATCCTTGCCTATCAAGCTGTAGAGGTGCTCGTCTTGACAGCAGTAAGGTATCCTCCAGTCTTTCTGCATCGGCACCGCGGCTTCTAAGTCCTGTGACAGACATCGATGGAGTTCCGAAGCGGCGAAGCACCTTCCTGTATGCGATCTTCGGGGCACCTTCTGGGAGCATGCCTGACCAACACCAGGACAGCATCGAGGAAAGCCCATGTAGTTCCTCACAGCCCATGACTGCGAAAAGCTGCACAGTAGCACAGGGGTGCTGCCTCATAACCAAGACAACGAAGCTTCGTTGCAAAACAGCAACACGACAAACACTCTTGTACCAGTGCATCAGAGTGCGGATAGATCTTCACTGAAGATGCATCTGCTCCACCAGCCGTCTGCCACCATTCATCTAGAAATGTCAAGAAGTCATTGAAAGGGACGACCTTGCCGGCAACGGCGATTTTTGTGGCCATGCGGGCATCAAGACACATGATCCCTGACTTCGCTTGCCCGAGCTTGGACATCGCAAACAAGCGACATGCATTGCAATGTAAAATACGCTGATACCTCATAACAGTCTGGCACGATCGACCAGCACGACAACAGCGCGTCGAATCAGCAATGCAAGTCTCAGCAACAGGTTGATTTGAGCAGAGACGCTTTGCGGTTGGAGTGGTTGCTTGGATATGTAATGTCGGGATCCTGGCAGCGGCCAAACTGCCGGTACCAAGTGTGATAGTGGATGAACAGGAGTCCTCACATGAAATCGCGACGGAGGCAGCTGCACTTGACTAACTTGCTTGATGTCACAAAATCTGCTAAGCACCGCTCGGGTCTTCGGGAAGAGGCGAGAAAGGCATCCCCGTATGCATGCGTTGGATGTTCCTTGCAGCTGTCGCTCATAGGCAGAGCAAGCACAAAGCAGGCCTAGTCGCAGCAAAGAGTCAGGTAGACACTCCATGAGGTGATGGGCCAGCCAGAATGCTCAGTCCAATCCAGCTGCCCTTTCTTGAGGAGTTGTGAGATCAGTTGCAGGTACAAGGTCGCCTCTGCACATGGCGCACTCATACGAGTAGAGTCATGGGGACTCGAAGATCACGAAACTGTTGGCAGTTCGGCCTCATTAAAATCCATGCTCAGGGCGTACCACCACGCGACGATGTAGAACATGTTGATGTAGCCGAAGAAGCACGACTTCGTCTCAGGCCTGCAGCACGTGTCATACCAGCATTGCGGAGAGTCTACATGAGCTTGCACAGCAACGACTGACAATTCAAAGTGGTAGCCACAACATGGCCTGCAAGAGATCCCGAAAGCCATTGCAGCTGAGTCTCTGCAGATGTTTTGGCTGCAGAGCTAGCGCTTTCAATCCGTGAAAGTCCCCGGCAAGATGCCACTGACCCTGGCACGTTCGGACAGCCAAGCCCTGAGTTTCTGCGAGTCGCAACTGAATTGCTTCCAAGGTCTGTCCTCATGCCTGTGTACCACGGTCTCCTGGTAGGGGCAAATGCAATTTTCCAGTCCTCTTTTCTTTCCGACTGCCAGAAATCTGCAACATATGTTGAAACTGCTAGAGCGAAAAACAATGATCCTCCTGGATGGTCTTTGCCAAAGAGAACAGCTTCTCCAGCCACGGATACTTCGGAAGTTCAGCAAGTGATTCAGGAAATCTCGGAAGACCCTGCGGCCTGCAAAGGTGCAACAGATGCGGAACGGACAACACAACCTGTGCGGCTGCCACAGACTATGGCATGCATATCGTGCGGAGTCCAACGCTCTTTGAGCAGAACTTTCAAGTCTTTCGTGGAGGCTCATTCCAACTCCTGGATTCTGGATTGCCAGGCTGATCGCAGGCGACGAAAGGCTTTTGAACCGTTTGCCGCTCAAGGTTGCGGCCAACAGAGGTTCCAGCATAAGCCCTAAATCCTAACCTCACTCGCCGGACCGAGCACTGGATGTCTCATTAACAGAAAACACTTCAACATTGGTTCAACTTTGTACCCCTGATTTGCATGAGTATGTGTTTCGTATGTTCCCCTCCCACCGCCCTCGAAGCATGTACAGTGTGATCCAGCCTAGACTCAAGCCTCATTGGGGAAGCAAGGGGAAGTACGTCAAACAAAGATAAACAAAGCAGATCAAGCATGTTGGTGCGGAGTTGGTGGGTGCAACCGTGCCAGTATGTCCACTGCCATGCTGAGAATGGGGCGCATGGTGAAGAGCTGTGAGCATCTCAAGACGAACCGCCTCGCGAATTCGACATGTCACATCGGCGGGCGATTTGCTCGACGCCAAGAACAAGCTACCAGCTACCAACAGCGGCAGAGTCGTGTGCCTCCCACCCCTTGTCGAAGCTGCAACTTAGAAAGTCGGGCACGACAACTTCATCGACCAGCGCCCGCGTCTCCTCGAGCCACAGGGTGGAGGTCAAGGATCGGAGGCTACACACCCAGCAAAATGACGAAACGCAAGCATCTACGGAAATCGAAGCGTTTACTGGTTGGTGGTCTGGCACGACGGCAACCGTTTGCAACTCCCCTGGCCGCTGCTTTCTTTTTTCAGATTGGTCGTCGTTGCTGGGCCTTCATGTGTAAGGCGGCAACGGAGCCGCACCTTTTCGCGTGTGCAAGGCTAAGCCGCGCCACTATACCCACCAGAAGACGCGCCCCCTCCAGCTTCTTGAAAGGAGCCATTTCCCGACCCCAGGCCCCGCGGAGGCCGGCTCATGCCATGAACGGGCGCGCGCTTCCCCCACACCTCTTCTGGAAGAAAAGAAAAGCGCTTCGCAATGTCCCGGCCACGCAGCATGTGACGCATTGCCGATCCGAAGCATTTCTTGTGCAATGTAAGAGCCTTCTCCCAAAGCTGCAAAACGTCTCGCATCCTGGTCGAATCCTGCAACGGCTCGCGTGTCATTGCACTAAGACTTTGTCATGTCTCACGACACAGCTTCTTGTGGCAAAGGGCCTTGGTTTCTCCAAATCCATCTGCACGGCCTGCAGCAAGAGCCTGGGCTCGAGCACAGCGTAGCGCTCGCAAGTTGTTCAGCACATTTCAGCACCGGCGCTTAGCTTCGGGCGAGGAAAATGAAGCAAAAGATTGGACCTCCACCTCCTGTGGGGATGGTATCTGTCAAATGGGTCGTGGGCCGGAGCTCTGGGCAGTCCACGGAAGACTACACGGGACTTACGCAGGTCTCAGTAAAGACTGGTGAAGCACTGACAAAACCTCTCCAGCCCATTTGAGGAACCGTCTATGCGTGAACGCTGAGATAACTTAGGGATGGAGTTGCAAGACCAGAATGACTAGAATGATGCGGTACACCCTCTAGAAGATCGCAATGTAGGGTAGTTCGTTGGCAACGCGGATTGTAGATGGCTTGGGGACGATTTCAGGTACAAGCACTACCTTCAAATCTAGTGAGGATCTCGATCTTCCAATATGGTCGGATGACATGAACATCATGCATCTTGATGCCTCACCAAAGCTCTGCTGAAGCTTCCTGGTTACGAGCCAGAGTTCAGAATTGGGGCGCTGAGCTTGGATTACATCCGGGATTTGGACAAACCTGTCGCCAAAACAAGATGTTCAAGTCTGCTGCGGTTCATGGAAAATCTGTTTTCTTCCAGCTTTTTGAGATCGGGAGAGCTGCGTGAATTTTCGCAAGTCGGTCATCCAGCAACGCAGGGTAAAGTATTATATTCCCTTTTGTGCGCGAGGCTTAAAATCTGCATTCGAGGAAAAGCCCTGAAATTCATGTGTTGCACGAGATTAAAGATTTCATGGCATTGTATAATGCACACGGGGCGAAGTCTGACCTGTTCGCATGCAGCTCTAAACATGACTGCAAATGCCAGGGCGCAAGCGGCAAATCGTTTGAAAACCTGGGCCCAGACAGCCCAGCAGCTTTTGTCTTCCGGTTTGCTGCAACCGCCAGAAAAATCGTTCGCTGCAGTTTCGATTGCAATTGCCTTCTTCCCCGCCAAGCACAAAGATGGGTACCGTCAATTGCAGTAAAGTATTGTTCTTTCCGCGATCCACAATCTCTGATCGCGTTTCTGCTCGGTTTCGTGAGGTTTCAGCGTCCTTCGTCTTAGATTTCAGATGGTTTAGGATGTGGCCCGACATGAACATGCACCCTCTGATTTACGGCCTCAACCCCAGAAGATCCTTAATTGACTTCCAAACTCTTTACCCAAGGCCCGGAGAAGCCTAGCTTTAATTGCCCGTATCAAGACGGTGTTGAAAGCGGTTCCTCTTCATGGTGGCTCTTTAAGGGAAAGCTTGCTAGGATTGGCCTAACGCAGAGCTGCAGCCCTTTTTGCAAACACGACACACCTGGGACGGCTTGCTCGGCTTCGACAGACAAAGAGCAGCGAAGCATTAATGCAAAGTGCACAAGATTTCAAAATAGTGGGTTTGGGAGACTCCAAAAAAGCCGCCACTTGCAAACATGATGCTCGCGCGACAGGTTTAGAAAGTCGTACGAATATTGAACGCAGCTCTCTTGATGACATCAGCACCCGCAGTTCACGGGTTCGGCATGCAAGGCTTGCGGAGGCCAAGCTGTGCCAATCGCCTCCAGCAACAGCAGAAGGGGCGAGCCCAGCCAAGCCGCACCCCAAGCCAAGCCCCACCTGATGCGAAACATGACCCTAGCCAAGGGGGGACCTGGTGCGGAAAAATCATAGCTCGTAGACTATGGGCACTTACCAATCTCCCTCGGAGCCGTACACTCACCAAAGCCCTGATGAAGGAAAAAGGCATGTCATGAGTTCGGATTCTTCACTGCTCGAGGGGTTATGGTGCTTCCATCCTGAGCCACACATAAGTTGAGGTGCTAAGTCCGACCGACGTGCCAGGGCCCCGCCATGCCCCGCCCATGGGAACACTCCAGGGATGTTTTGGGATGTTCTAGATTCTAGATTCGAGTTCTGAGGAGCGGCAATGCGCACCCGGGCGGGCGAAGCACACTCCAGACTCTTGGGCTCGACTCTCGCGCCGTGGCTCCTGGTTTGGCGCTTCCCAGCGCGGCGTCCGTGGCCGTGGCTTGGGCGGCTGCCCGCTGTGCAGAGAGCCTTCGCATGGCTCCATGGCCACGGCGCGGTCGCTGCCAGAGCTCACTCTGAAGGCAACGGCAACGGCTACTTTAGGGCCCACCTTCTAAATCGAGTGCATAGCAAACTGGAGTGACGAGGTACAGTTATAAGTGAAGCTCATGCTCACGCAAGCGTGAAGTTCTTGTACCGGCACGTACTTCCATCGTGCCTTTGCCAGTGAGCCACAATGCACGATGTTGTAAACATCTGCAGACCCACAAACCTCACAAGGCGCGACGCATCATGGCAAGGCCTGCAGGCGCTTCTGGTTAGCCGTTCGCCCGTCACCTGCCAGGCGAGTTCAAGAAAAGGACAAGCTCGATCCTGAATGCCGTGCCTGCAATGGACCAGCCAGGCCGTGAGACGCTGTTGCTGGTCAGGTCCTTGAAGCTCCAAGCAGAACAGAGCTGGTCGTTCAGCCGTTCAGCGACAGCAAAGTGCAAGGGTCCAGAATTCGCAGTGTGTAGTTGCTCTCCAAGGCGTCGAGCAATTGTTTGACACCCTGGTTTCCCACACAGTTCCTGCAGTCGGCACAGTAACATAATTAAAGAAGAGATCACCTCGGCTTGGGAGGGTAGCCGCAAACCTCAAGTTGAAACATTATGACCTGTGCCGTGCTGAAGTGCTGCTGATCAAGACTTAGCGACACGAGGACGAACGAAGCTGACATACTCAGCAGGCAGCACACTCAAACTCTGGGCCTGCCCAAGCTCAGAGAGGTCAAAGCCTGCAACAAGCCCAAGGGAGCACGACCCAACTGCATCAATGTCTATGTACGACACAGAGCATGCTCCAACCCACAACCTGCATTGACCCTCCTACTCCTATCGTGCAGACACCAGA
This sequence comes from Symbiodinium sp. CCMP2592, assembly GCA_905221615.1. Taxonomy (NCBI): domain Eukaryota; class Dinophyceae; order Suessiales; family Symbiodiniaceae; genus Symbiodinium; species Symbiodinium sp. CCMP2592. The sequence continues at coordinate 206,149 of CAJNDT010005035.1, forward strand.
GACCGCCTCGTTCCTGTGCAGAGCATTCGCCAGCCGACCGGCACCCCGATCCCCTACCTTGTGCAGCGAAACTCTTCGACAAGGAAGGCTCATGCTGACCATGCTGCTTTTTGTCTATGGGGGCAAGTAAGCTCCACATGCTGGAATGACAAATAACAAGTGCAAGCATCGATGAGTGATGCGAACAACTTGTTTCCGGAAAAGGGCGTGCCAGAAGAAAGTCGAGACAGAAGATGGTCTACAGGCACTCGCATTACTATCGGGCCCGGCGCAAGCCGGACTGCTTGATTAAATCAAGGCTACGTACCTGAAGCTGCTGGGGCAGTGGCCCGGTTGCCCTCCAAGGAGAGAGATGTCAAAACATCGTTGGCGGCTAAGGCCTTCCGGTATCCAAGCGAGAACTCTTGTGAACGGACGAAGTGCTTGCGGAGCCTCGGCTAAGTGCTCGGCGGCCTGGTCACCAAGGTTGCCTGCAAGGAGATCACCGCATCGGAGCTGGCCGAGGTAATCAACACAAGAGTAAGACGGCTGGGGGCTGTGCATTCTACCAGGGCGAGGCGTAACACCTCACACGAGATTCAACTCCAATTGTCATGTAACCGAGAACTGCAGAGTTGGCTCTGCACTATGCAGATGCGAACATGGGCCGAGAGCCCACAGATCACGACGCGAAACAGGCAACACAGACACCATTGCAGCAACTCTTCGGGCGTGACGATGAGACCGCGGCGTTGGGATTGCTGTGAAGATGATCTGCAAGTCTGGAAGCTTCCTCCCCGCGCGTCAAGCAGAATTGCATCACCAGAGGTTCAGTGTTAAGTTCCTTCTGCGATCGTGATCACTCCGACAGACTGTGCTTGCGCCGATAACACACATACTCAACGCACTCCAAGCAGGTGATACCATTTGTGGGAACAGAGCGGCAGAAGGTCGCGTATTGCGATGTTTGCCTGTAGCGAGTTTGCAAGAGGTCCATCAGACCGTGGTAACTTTCAACAATATCGGTCGGGTTTGTGGCAGACAGTTTCGCTCCCAAGCGTCCAGATATGTGTCAAATGCGACGGGTTTGGAGCCTTGCTCTTACAAGTTCCACAAGCATGTACGCAAGCACAGCAGCATATGTCCCGCATCTAGGAATCTGTAAAGCTTCTGGCGCTGTCCTCTCAAGCACATGAGTTTACATGCAGCCAATGGAGGCCGAAGGTGCCCATGCTTCTGAATGTGCAGGTTTCTTGAATGTGGTGAAGGCACGGGTTTCTTGGTTTCTTCGGAACACTTGGTCAAAACCGGCTGCAATATCCGATGAGTCCGATGTCTTCGATTTGTTGCACTTACGCTTGACGGATCAGTGATGATCCTTGATGGCAATGCTCCCGCATGATTATCCTCGCCAGTAGTAGGCAACTCTAGACGGACATGGCCAGAATGAGGCAAATGATGAAACCAACAAACCAGCATCCGGCATGGTGTTACACTGCTCGATCGTAAGTACTCTCTTCAGGAATGCTGCTCAAGCGCAGGCAACTGCCAAACTGCTTGCAACAGGGCAGAGAACATGCTCCAGGGCAAGATGTCTTCACAGATGGGACGGATGGCCCGAGTAGGTGCCCGAGTGTGTGTCGAACAGCGGAAGTGGCATGCGTGCTTGCGGCGGTGCGCCACCGACACTCCCGAGGAGTGGGTCTTCAAACGAGACTTGACCATTCCGGTCCGTCGACCAGGCGACAACTGTGTTGAAGCACGCTTGGATCCGCTATTTGCGAAGACACCACGAAAGGGCACGTCGATGCTCGTCCCGAGTTGAAGCCATGGTGTGCGGGTTGTTAGCAACGGCTACGAAGGATTTCGGGGACGCAGTCTGGCCATGGATTTGGGCCAGGGAACCATGAAACCGTTTGCGCTTGCTTTGGCTGCGCTGGTTGGTGAGGAGGCAGGAAATCTCCGGGGGTTGGCAAGACAAGAGCGACCCTGCGAGGCAAAGGGAGAAGCTTTGATTGTGAGTATAGTCAGCTGATGAGCGCGGGTAGTCGCTGCGTAGACGCGCTTATCTCTGTAGGAAGGGGCAAGTCTCTTCAGCTTCGCTGTCAAGTCATGCGCGGGAACGACGTATTCTCCGCTTGCACTTCTCAACCAGCATACTGTGGAAGTGGGGCTGGCAGTACCTTAGAGATCTTCGGACAGCATCAGAATGCGCATCGTGCATCCTCGTCGGTCAGCGCCACTCCGACCAAGGCCAGCTTTGTGACCTCCGGAGCACAGTGGCGTACTTTGCGTTTCTTCCTGCAGTTCGAATCAGAACGCCAGTCGGTTACTAGTTTGCAAATGCCCACAGCCTTCTGCACTACCCGTAGTTCGTCAACTTGCAATTTGCTCTCATGCGCAGACCGTGATCGGGCCAGGTGCATAACAAAGCTTGGCTGGACAGGCAAGGGGCCGAAGCTCCGTTGGCACCATCCGTGGCCAGACAGTTCACAGCTTCCGAGAAAGACGTGGCACGATGCCAGGCATCCATGTCCTGGCAAGATGACTCGCTGCAGTCTGGCAACATCTTGCAAACTCAAAGCACCCAAAGCGTCCTCTGGAGCTTCAACTCCATCACATCGAGCCTGCCTGCCCTGGCAGAGAGAGAGAGAGACAGCCATGGCATCTAAGGATGTCAGACTGGCCGCACCTTCGGCACGCAGCCGGAAGGAGGCGGTGAGAGCAGCTCCGCCTGCGGCAGTTGCATACATTCGAACTGCGGTGGAAGCATGCTGAAGCTGCATTACACACACTTCCAAACCTTCTGTTGCTTGTGCCGCCGTGATCTGTCACTCGAGCTTTCGGACCTTGTGTCCAAGAATTCTGACTGTGGCTTCACAGCCCGAGTCACGCCTCTCCGTCGAGGCTTCCGAATCCAGCGATGGCCAAGTGGAAACTTTGGCAGAGATCGGAGCCTCGTTGCAAAACCGCTTTTCAGGGCGTGCATCGAGGTGCCAACGCTCCTCTTCCAGCTGCTCCTGAAGCAACACCTGTTGATTCCACAGGTGCAGGGAAGCAGAAGCTGCACCTTGTAGACACACACTTAGATCACCTTCACTTAGAGACTGCCTCGCCCAACGTGGCGCCGGGGGGTGGCAACACGTCCGGTGTCGAGCGCACACGAGCCCGGCTGGCCTGCTCAATCAGTTTACCAGCTCATGGCGCTTCCACGCGTCTGTTGCCTGGTTGCGCTGAGGACATACCCGGAAGGTCATGGCACCCATTGCGGCACGGGTGGCTCATTGAGACGACGGATCAGTGTGGCATCTAGTCTGAGAAGAAGTTACAAACTGAGCTGATGCCATGAGAGCTGCCGCCCGGAGGTTGCAAAGGTTCAGCCAATTTGGTGCTGCTGCCAGTGAATGATTAATAACTCCAAACTTGGCATGTCTGCAGTTTCTCACGCTCTGCAATGCTCCAGCATTCTCGGACATTACTGTCTTGCATAACCTGCACAGAGTCACGTATGTTACGTGAATAGCTTGCGTCTTTGAATAAAACCCCTCGAAATGGTGTCTTGAAGAGCTATGCTTGAGCCATTGAACGACACGAAAGCAAATTGGCAGACCCAAATCAAAGAGAAGCTTTGCGAGTGATGTTAACACGGTTTGGAGAACCCTGCGTTCTTTAAGTACATGATTCCGCAAGATACGAATCAATCTGGCACGAAACATGAGGAGGCTACTCTGCACTCATGTGGGTCGTTCCGTTCCTGATCTCGTGCTGTGGCTGTCGAAAGAACCGCAAAGCAAACCTGGTGATCGGCCTAATTGTCTTCGCCGTCCTACAGGGTCTGTCCCAGTTCGCGTGCGCATGGCAGATAGAGGAGGGGCCTACTCAACTCGACATGTCTCAAGTTGTCGCGATACAGGAAGGCTAGGCTAGCGTCTACTCTGCATCCGCGCTGGCACTTTCCTTCCTGCTCGTCTGCCGCAGTGTGTGAAAGAACCGCAAGTCAGGGGTGTGGATCGGTCGGGCTGAAACCAGTCGTGGAGCCAACGCCAACGCATCTGCCCGGCTTGGTCGACTGCATATCATGTCGTGGGCCACGTGCGGCAAGATCCCCAACATTCCCCGACACAGCGTCGGCAGAAGGCAACAGCGTTGACCATCCTCGCTCTGGATGTCAAGCCTCGAGAGGCCGTGTCCGATCGGTCACCGTACAAGAACTGCCCACCCCACGCGACATGCGACATGTCACATTTCCTTCCCCCGACCCCGACTGGAAATACGCTGGAACCATACCAGATGTATGTTGATCATGGATTCACGCCGCCGCTTTGGCTCTCCCTGCTTGATTACGAAAGATACCCAGAAGGAAGTGCAAGACAGGCTGAAGGACACGTAATCGCACGGCGGTACAAGTATTTTGTTAAATTAGCTCAAAGATGTGCGAGATCAACCTATGCGAAGAAACTCTGATGGCACACAACCTCCTAAAACGAAGTGTGCCTGCGCGGTCATTCAAAAATAGGATGGCACCAGTATGGGGTAAAGGTCAGGTTTTTTGTGATGGCCGCGCACGTGGCCGCGAAACCCTGAACTCTAAAGGAAGTGGGTGGCTGCGAAACCCCAAACCCCTGCCAAACCCTGAAGGCTAAAAGTGGCTGCGAAACCCCCAACCGTAAAGGAGTGCATGGGTGGGCGCGAAACCCTCAGACCCGAAAAGGAGTGGGTGGGTGCGAAACCCTGAACCCTAAAAGGAGTGAGTGGCTACGAAACCCTCATACCCTAAAAAAAAGTGTGTGCGAAACCCTAAACACTCAAGGGAGTAGGTGGGTGCAAAACCCTGAACCCTTAAAGGACTAGGTGGGTGCGAAGCCCTGAACGCCAAGACGGGTGAGTGGCTACGAAATTCTGAGACCCTAAAAGGAGTGGGTGCATGCGAGTGCGCGGAAACCCCAAACCCTAAAAGGAGTGGGTGGGTGCGAAACCCCAAACCCTAAAAGGAGCGAGTGGCTACGAAATCCTCATACCCTAGCGAAACCCCAAACCCTAAAAGCAGTGGGTGCAAAACCCTGAACCGTAAAAGGAGTGAGTGGCTGCGAAACCCCACACCCACGTGGCCGCGGGATGCGTAAGTAATACCATTATGCCAGGACCTGCTGGAAGCATTAGACAGAGTCGCGAACCAGGACCCGACAAGTATCTGAAGGCACCATGTCTGATGTTTGAGAGCCAGTCCAAGATGCTGCGCAGACGCCCTGAAAATGCCGCTCACTTCAGCCTGCATACACCAGACTTCCCCCGACCAAGCGAACAAAACTCCACACCCACAATGCTTGGCGATTGTCGCACCGTGCATCAGTCGCCATGTGATTGCGCGGATGTCGTGCTGCACTACACGCACTGGGGCATAACCAGCTTGGAACAATCCGTTGGAAGGGAACAGCCTTTCCTACCAGGCCGATCCCAATCCTTCCCACGCTGAAGATACGCGCACTGAGCCTTCACTGGCTGCAGCGCCGGGAGCGGCGCCTCTTTGCAATTGTTTTTTGTCAGCACCCTTGTGCTTGCGGTACACGATGGCAAAATCTGAAGATGGACCCGCAGTGCTAGAATGAAGGGTGCACAGACGTTGTGCCCAGGTGCATGCTGCCCGCAGAGGATTCTGACGGTTGTGTTTGCTGTTCGAGTGGCTCCAGGATTTGTATTTCGAAAATCGCCGCTTCTGAAACGTCGCCAGCTTGGCCGAATCTGCATAAGATCTTGAGCCGACGTCTTGCCGCTGCAAACCTGGAAAGCCCACGATCGCTTCCGCGACGATATGATTTGTCAACAACATTGTCCAATAATAAGTGACTTTGTAGCCTGCAGCAACATTGGCCCAAACCGGAATGCTTCCAGGCCCCTTTGCAATCACATCCAGAAAGTTGAACTCTGGCAGATGACACTCTTCTTGCACTGTTTATGACGCTGCTTCTGATGATGGTCCGCCCATCTCCGGCTTCTCCAAATTGTCCTCACAAGAGCTTCAATGCCGCGGCTTCCGAAGGAAGAGCAATACCGATCCTAAGGATGGGATGGTGGGGACCGGATCGCTCCACGAGAGCTACACACTCGGTCCGGCTTGAGCACTTTGATGCCGGATTGCCCAAAAAGCCTGAACAGGACGTCGACGAGGGTTTACAAAATCCGCATCACTTCAACAATTGCCATTTTGACTCGCCTGTCAAACAGTGCAGTTTTTGCAAGGTAAGCCTCACGGCATAGCGATCTTTTCCATCCATCTGGCCACAGGGGTTCTGTTGCTCTATCTGGTTTTGACGAACTACACAAGGGTGCTGTCAAAATCAAAAGCGATGGAAACTTAGACGCTGCTCCGCAACCGGGTCCAGAACGACCATCTGCTGATTGAATGTTCTGAAGCATACATAACCAAGGGGCGTAGCTTTCGACCACACAGTCTTGACCATTCAATGCCTCTGCAAACTCATCGGGGGCGCGAGTGGTCATGTCGAAACGGGTGCATATGCGATTGCTGACAGAGCTCAACTGTGATGCAAGCTTCTTCACTACGTCCCTTGGAGCTACAACAATTTGTTGGAAGGACTTGGATTGGCTCCGAGAATTTCCCAAATCCTGCTTCCAAACCCACCGGATACCTGAAGCTCCAACTTCAAACAGGTTGTTGCCAGCTGCGAAGCTGAGATCTTCCGATCACGCAGATGCATCACAACACGCAGTTCCTCCCCCACCAAGCTACTCCTACGAAGCAATCGGCCTGGCCAGCTTCTGAGGAGAGGTTCACGATTCGCACCTTTCGCCCCTTCCGGAACTGCTTGGGGCCGCAGATCTGACCGCCTTCACCACACCTGCCGTAAACTGCGGAGGCAGAGACACCTCTTGGCTCAGAGAGAATGCGTTGAGGGTGCCACATTGCACATGGTGGCACCGGAGGCCTAAGTTGCCCATGGCAGTATGGAACGCCCAGCACTAGGCCCGCTCGGCAACATCTCCAAAGCTTTGCACAAGGGCAGCTGCTGGCGAGCGCATGCCCAACCCTCATGAGACACCACCTTCGTAAGTGCCTAGCGGACTTGGAAAATGCGACAGGCCCATTATCACCATCTCGTTCTGGGCCTGGCTTTGCCATTTCTGGAAACTTAGTCAAAAGTTAAAGTACTCCAAGGCTCACCCGTTCGGCTCCAATGGTCGTAAAGGGCTCCGCAGCATAGTTGTGGCCTAGAGTCACGCAAGCAAAAACCGGCTGCCGGACTCCACCGGCTGCCGGTCGCCGCTTGGGGGCGCGGGCCGGGACAGACCACCACAGCAGGATCCATGGTGCTTAGCCTCAGCAAGGCCGCGCGAGTGCGGAAGCCTCAGCGTTGTCAGCCTTGCCCGCGCACCTGGCTAGGGAACTCATCATCTCTCGCGGATCGGATCCTGTCACCAGGCAGCAGAATAATGATTTATCAAGCATGCACTCGCTCTGGAAAACCCCAACCACAAGATGCAAGTAGCAGTCCCGGCAAATCCGTCCGTCCGCAACTACCAACGAAGAGCGTGTCCCTGGAGGAAACTTGACAATGCAACTCAGCTTGGCGGGTTGATTCGAGGCCAATGCCCTGTGATAAGGAGGCCTGCCTCCCCAGCTTGCAAATGTCGGATATTTCCAAGCAGACATGCACCATCCTTACATCCTTCGGAATGGCAACAGCGACCTCGGCCTTCGTGCGTGCTTCTTTCAATCCGGTGCTGCCAATCCTCAGAGGCTCAGAGTAACGATCGTCGGCGCAGAGCGAACCGAGGACCCAGAAGGCAGTGCTCGAATTTCTTCCAAGCGATGCACGTCGACCGTGGTGACAGGCCACGAGGGGCCGCAAAGACGCAAATTGAACCTCGCCATGACGCTCCACACTGCAAACGGATCAGCTCAATGATTGCAGCGAAACAGCAGACCACTTAGTAGGCATGTCTCTGAAGGCAAAGAAGGCTGTCGCCACCCAGGCACCAGGTGTGTGTCCAGGCGTGCGGAGAATGTGCAGCACCAAGTCACCGCAAGGAATGACCTCTAGCTCACTTGAGAATCACTGTGCCGCTGAAGAAGACAGCACCACAATAGTCACGCAATCTTATATCTGGAGTTGCCACTTGACTCATGAGGTCTCAGGAGCCAAGGCATATGCCTAGAGTCCAGCCGGCCTCTCGAGAAGTGCTCTGGCTAGGCTGGTTCTGTAAGGGCTTGACATCACCATCGCGCATGGCCACGACCTGCACAAGCAGTCGTGCTCGGTGTGTTATCTCTGGGGCTTGTTGAAAGCAAGCCGTTGCCTCTTTCAAGCTGCATTGCTTCTGGATCTGCTCGGCATCACCCTGGGCAAGTCGACCCTTTCGGATTCCGAAGAGGTCGTCACAGCCACCAGCTTGGCCTGCCCTGCCCAAATGGTCCCTCCAGCATCTTCCACTTCTTTGGCCCCAGAGAGGAACACCTGCACTTCCGCTTCCACATGCCCAACCACACTCTGAAGGCTGAAAAAGCTGCATTCTCCAGACCGGCCTTCTGTCCACCTGTGAACCTTGTCATTGACTTCAACACGGAAGCAGGCTCAAGATCCAGTGCCATTCACGCAATCTAGTCCCGGGGCAGCAGGCATGGGGTGGACGTCACCACCACAGTGATCGAAATGATAGTGAGTGTACACCTGTCTGAACTGCTTCGTCAGCTCCACGGGCACTGTATCGCCAGATTGCTGGGTGAAACATAGCGCTTTTGATTTGCTGCCGGGCTCTAAGCGCGGAGCACACCCTCGAATCGTCACCTGGAAGTCTGGCAGAGTCACCAATCCTGCAGCACATGCTACATGTGCTGGCGTGGAGAAGCCTCCAGCTCAGCCGCCAACTTGTAAAGACCTGGCAACGACCCCCTAAAGCAGGTGTCCCGCGGTGTTCGATCACATCTCGCCCCGTACGGTCAATTCAGTCCGAAAGGCTGTGACTTGGTGGTTCTCTCTCACAAGTTTTCACCGGTGACACAGGTTTTTCATCTGGCATCTGCGCTCCGCCAAACATTCGGTGATGCCCATAAAACAAGCTACTTGGAAGGGCACTCTCTTGGCCAAGAAGCACAGTCTCGCGAATCTTTCGTTGTCATCTACTCTGGTCTTGGACTCTGGACTGACTCGAGGGCTGATGCACACATAGTCACAGACACACACGCACGCGCACACACACACACACACGGAATGTCAAGTGAGGTTTCTTTATGCGACGAACCACCTGATGCCCAGGTCTCAAGCGACCACACATCAGAGACTTTGGACATGTAGCTTCATGGACAGCAACTGCAAAGAGGAAGTGCGGAAAGTCTGTAGCTGACACCTCAACCTGCCTGGCTAAACCACAACGCCAGCCTGAACCCCAACGCACCGAAGGACAAGACAGGGACCAACGATTGCAAACGCTCGCACTGAAGAATGGCTTCACTCGCACTGACAAGGTTCTGTGCGGGGTTCTCGGCTTAGCCCCAGGCCGGGCTAAGCCGAGAAATATGCACCAATACGGTGAAGAACCATATACAGCGAAGACCAGGATGTCACAAGCAATTGTGCACGTGAAGAAGGCGTCCCTTCTTCATATCACAGCAAATCTGGACGGTCTTTGTTAGGCAGCGCAATCCAGAAATGCTCGCTGCCCCCCTGCTGTATATTCCTAGTCCGGAACTGCAGAGCGTGAGGTGAATGCCCTTGGATACAGGGTTGTCACACACACACACACCACGCCGGAGCGGGGTGAAGGCTGATATGGATGCAGCAAGTAAAATCGCTGAGCATGTAGGGCAGGAAGAGCCATCGGGTGAACCTGAAGAATCTGGCAATGATGTAGGGAACGGCGTTGTAGAACTGGTTGTAGGCGCGGACACACACACACACACACACGCACAAACACACATAGAGGCACAAAAACACTCACAGAGACGCATCTACTTCTTCCCTTTTGTGCATGTATGCTTGCATATGTAGAAAGACATGTAGATACAGATAGAGAGAGGGAGATAGAGATAGATCATCCATCTCCAGACTTCCCGAAAATCGAAGTCCCAGCATCCGAGAATCCGGCTGCGTGAAGCAGAATTCAATCTGTGCATGCCAAGCTCAGCATCTATGCGTGAGGCGGTGAGCCAGGTCTATGGACAACTCTCAGAGAAGCGACTGCTCGGCACTGCTCGTCTCTCGTTGTACGAAGTAGCAGCGCCCTTTTGAACTTGTCGCTGGGACGTTCACCCTCCAATACAAATCGGCTGAAATGCCCGAGAAACTGTCCGAAGCCCTTCAGCTTTAGCCGATGAAACCCCGTCAATCATAGTTTTTAGAGGCCATACTCATTCCCAGCATGGCATCTGCAACATTCTATAACAAACCCAGGAACCCTCGGCCTAGCATGCAGCTGGCTGATCCGCTGAAGCTGTCGAAGCCATGACGAGCCAACAGATACTACTAGCAGAAGCAAATCCAAGAAACAAGAACCAGGAGTTGGAAAGACGTTGATCTGCCAGTGTGATTCACTTAATGATGTCTTCGAACCACTCACCGCCTTCCACGTCCCAGGCCGCATCGACGGCGATTGCTGAGCGATCCAACGTGTTTACCACCTGCACGGCCAGAGCAGAAAGAGATGAAGGAAGACAAAGGACAAAGAAAGCGCGTGAGGAAGACAGGGCGAGTGGAAGGACGAGTGGGAGGGAGGGGAGAGGGAGCGGAGGGAGGGCTAAAAGGTGGGAGGGCAGAAGTGCGGGACAAGCAAAATCTGAAGCATCTGGTAAGAAAACACCGAGGACGAGGCCAAGTAGCAGTAGTTCGCCATCTGTGTCGCGAAGCGATCTTTGCGCGCAATCTCACGACCACATAGAAATTGATACCTAGAAGCTGATCGAAGACTCCGCTGGCCAAGCTTGCGAGTTTGAAACCCGGGGTCCTGAGTGTCTCACGTTACAACCCCTCCACACTCCAGGACTTGGGTCGCCATGGCAGTGGTCCAGAAGGTGTAGAGCCAGCTTCAGGAAATGTATAATGATGACAGAAGTCCTGCGGACGCGCGGACTGACCGACTCGTATGAGTTCAGAACGTATTCCACTTTCTCCTGCTATGCAGCATCCCCCGATCTCCATTTGCCAGACTTCTTGAGCCGACGACGACAAGTCCGACACATCTACCCCGCATAAGGACCGAGACTGAAACCCGATTCGACCGATATCTGTTCTGTGCTTTTTGCTCTTCTTTGCTCTTTTTGATCTCAGGTGCCGCTCGTCCTGTCACTCGAACAATCAAGCCTCGTGCCCCGCAGATGTACCCTCAAAGGAGGTTTCGTCGGAGAACAATGCGAAACGAGCGTGACTGGCGATGACGGGTCCACTTCGATGTAATTTGACATATGCCTTGTAAGTGCGAAAGACGGTGTTAGCTTCTCCAAATCTGCAATTCCGGCAATGATCGGAGAGCAGGCCGACAGTATCTGCACATGTAGAACGAAAAAATCTCCGCGATAAATCCTGTTCTTCGGCTCCGCCTTTCTGATCAGTGCCGAACATCAGTGTTTAAACACTGGCGAAAGATACATTGGCAAAGGGCTAGATGAAAAGCCCTACCACATGACTCGGTAGGCATGTTGTCTCCGGCAGTTCAGCTGGAACCGCCTATTCCACGCATTGCAAGCGCAAGCTACTGCGCATGCTCCAAGCCTCTGAGCATGCGGTGCTCTTGTCTCAATCAAAAACTTTGTAAATAGCAATAGACTTTAGATGACTTTGGAAGACAGTCAGAGGGATGGAGGCAAGGGACCGACTGGAGCTTGGATTGCTGGCAACAAGCATTTGGTCACTTCCGACAAGCTCACTCACGAAATCGAAGCCCCACAGCATAAAAGCCGGCTGACTGCGGCAGCTACCTCGCTTGATTTTGCAGCTCCTGCTTCAGCACAACCTGTCACGAAGCGCAAGGGATTGATTACGCTTCCATCTCGAGCTGAAGTTGTTGGTTTGAGTTCACTCATCGAAGCGTTGGAACATCAGACGAGCAGTTCATGGCAGACCCTAAACGACGCACGCTCTCGAACGCACATGCTGACATGCAAAGACTACAGCCTCTCGGAGAAGCGTATGCAGCTTCTGTGCCAAGGCCTTCGAAAGCAGTCGTTCAAAGAAAGCGGAATCGGTTCTGACACCTGCTTGTTCTTCGAACCCTTCCGTCAAGGCACTGGTGTCAGAACGTGCTTGGCGGCAAATTCGGCAGCCACTTCGCTAACGTTCTGACCCTGTCAACGCAGAATCAGTGCATCGGCTAGGTTTAACATCTGCACCACAGCATGATGACTGCCTGATACAGAACGATCCTTTCGGCTGGCTGCCCCTGCGTAATGTTCACATCCACCTGATGCAGCGACTGCTCTGAAGGATCTTGTCAATATAGCAAAGCGACGGGTGAATAGCACATTCAAAAACTATACAGTTTCAGAAGCCGCACACAAAATATTTGGACGGATTCCGAAACTACTTGGTCGGATTCAGAATCTCAACTTCGGAAACTCTTCGGACGGATTCAGAAACTGCTTGGTCCGATTGAAACAAGTCAACTGCATTTCAAAAAACTATTTGCACGGATTCAGAAACTATTGTGTCCGATTCAGAACCTGCGACGGGCGGATTCGGAAACTACTCGGTCGGATTCAAACATCGCGGCGGACGGATTCGGAGACTACTTGGTCGGAGTCAACTTGTTTCTTTGGGGATTCGGAAAGTAATCCGCCGGACTTTGAAACAGTTTTGAAGCGACGCAAAAATCAGATTTCTTAAACTTGCCCTCACTGGACTTCGCGTCTTCACATTCCCTGAACCCATCGTTCTGATGTAGCGATTCCAAGTCACGGCTTCGCGATCGGTTGACCTGATTGCTGGAACCCCCCCTCGCTGGGTGATTCCGTGTCGTTAACTTCATCCATGTCATGATATTCCCTAAACCCTTTTTGTTGCAAATGGCGATTCCGAGTCACTGCTTGACGATCCCGGGTCATCAGATTCTTTAAACCTGGCAATTCCGTGTCGTCACATTCCCCGAACCCACTCTCACATGGCGATTCCAAGTCACCGCTTCACGATCCCGGGCCATCAAATTTCTCAAACCCGCCACCTGATTTGACGATTCCGTACCCACTTTTCCAATGTGGCGATTCCGAGCCACGGTTTCGCGATCCCGGTCCATTTGATTTCTGAAACACACTCCCTCGCTGGGTGATGCCGAGTCATCAGATTCCCTTGACTTACCTCTTTCATGTGGTGACATCACATTACCCAGGCCTCTCGTGTGGCGATCCGGCTTGGCGATCCGGCTTGGCGATTCCCCCGCAACTTTCTTAAACAAGCCCCTTCGTTGGGCGATGCCGCGTCATCTTCCGAGCCATGGCTTGGCGATCCTGGTCTAGGGGCCGAGCTCTGTCGCTATCCAGTTCAACAAACCCGCAGTATTCACCCAACCATTGCGCTGGAAGCAAAGTGAACATTCACATAATATATCATAGATTCCTGCCAAAACCATTGATCCTGGGGCCCGTTACCGCCATTGCCTTTGAAGAGCACCCTAGGCCTGAGCATCGGTGCCTCCTTTGAAGTACACAAGCAGATGCATGCTGGCAAATCTCTGGCTGTTGTCAGGGTCGACAACTTTGGTGATATCCCGAGTGCACACTCCTCTGGCTTTGTCGCACACTCCTCTGGCTTTGTAAACATTCTGGTATGTGCTGCGAACAGGTTCAGACCTGTCGTGTCTGCATTGAACCTGCGCTTGGGCTCATAATGGCCCCATGCCAGCAACTGCTTATCTGCACTTGCCGGCATGTTGACCAGAGCCTTTTCTCTCAGCACCATTTTTGAAAAATGGTATGCCTGCATCAACTGGGTCGCTGTATCTGGGCTGTCCATTTTCTTTGCTGTACCTCGTGGCAAGCCCAAGTTGTGACGCAGAACGAAGGACGCCGCCCACTTGACAGAGCATGTCAGTGGCTTTTACAGGGCTTCCTGAGTCCTTCTCGTGTTAAAACATGCTGGTAGCAGTAGTAGTAGTAGTAGTAGGAGTAGTAGTAGTAGTAGTAGTAGTAGTAGTAGTAGTAGCAGTAGCAGTAGTAGTAGCAGTAGTAGCAGTAATAGCAGTTGTCGTCGTGGTAGTATTACGACAGCCAGCCTCCCACAAAACCCAACGCCGTCGGACAGTCCAGTAAAGATGATGAGGGGGTGGTTTGGGAACAACCGTCGCACTCTTAGCTCTGACGCCAAACTGGACGACTCTCTTTTTCGTCGTGTGGATGTATAGCGCTGAAAGCGCCGCTCGGCGTGCAGGTTCAGGTCCTACAGCCGGCGCCGGGTGCGCATTTCAGCACCGGTCCGCTGCGGACTGACCGCCGCCGAACCCTAAGGGTGGCGTGGGTGGGAGAAAAAGCTTAGGCGAAAGTCGCGTCGAGCCAGAGTGCTGAAGGCAGCTACGCCGTTCACGGTTGTTACTGCGCACACAAGTGTGCTACACAACAAGCCTCTTAGGGGATTCCCAGGGCTGTCGGACAGACCAGAAAGGGTGCTACCCCTTTTTGAATCCTGCGCTGCGTAGATACCAGCCATGGTGTTCCACACCCCAAGGCCCGAAACCAACTGAGCGAGCCGACGAAGCTACGGAGCCGGGCATGGTACCTGCGACTTAGGCGGAGCAACCCTGCAACCACTTGAAAGTGCAAAGAACCTGTCCCAGCAAACTCGTCCCGGAGCACCTTGCCAGTAGCACCGCCAACCTTCAAACACTGCGCCCCAGCACTAACGGCTTCATAGGAAAAGGGGTGCACGGAATGCGGTTACCGACCACAGCCCGGCCCCCAAATACCTGTGCCCCTGATCCGGGGTGCCGCCCCGATTATACAGCAAAGTCCCCGACCACCGCCCTGGCCCAGACAAGCTCGAAGACCTAGGCGCACTGAATGCATCCCGCCAGGCAGTCCAAACAAAGCGGGCCAGCGCAATGCAGAATGGCAACCGCACGAACCACAAGGCGATGGCAATGCCACCATGCCTGCCTCGAGCGCCCCCAGCAGCAACCACAACGCATGGTGCGCCCGCGCCACCTCGGAGGTTCGTCCTGCTTCTCGGGAAAGTACGCTCTCGTACCCCGGTTCCCTCCACACTCGGTGTCCCTGGTGCCACGCGCACCACAGCTTCCACAATTGCTCTAGGGTAACGCCCCGAGCGTGCTGCTGCAGCCTGACATGTTGAACCAAGCGATTGGCATGGTCTGGCAGGAGGTCGGTCCGCCAAAGGCCGCTTGCCACCCCCAGCACCTGCATAACTGACAAGGTTTGGGCATTCCCGTGATAATGCTCCCAAAGGCCATTGGAATGGTACCCGGTGCCACCACCACCGACCTCCGACTCAAGGTGCCAACAAATGGAAATTGGTAGCCCCCCCGGCGGTCCCGACAACATGCGCACACAGGGCACGACGCGAATCGGAGGCACTCCTGGCGGCAGGGCGTCAAGAACGTCTGCAGGGGGGGTGGGGCGCGGGCGGAACATGCAGAATCTCGAGAGCTGGGTCCCAGAGCAAGGCAGCTTCGTAAGAGGCCCCCGCTGCAACCAGCTCACGCAACCTAGCCCGGCAGTCGAGAATAGCGGCGGGGTGAAACACCTGTTCGTTGGTGTGCACAGCCAAGCGAGCAATCGCATATTCCATGATAGCAGGTCCCTCCTGCAGAGCAAAAACTCTACGCCGTTTTGGCTCAAAACCTTGAACCGAGATGGCACATGCATTTCGTTTCAGCTCTGCTTGCAATGAAAACTGCTCACCCAGTGCTCACCAAGTACAAAGCAGTTTTACCTTAGGGTAGGCTACTCTCGCGGAATGGAGTTCTTATACACGGATGTCATTGTACCCTCATCCTTACCCTCACCCTAAACCGAACCCTCAACTTTCCTCAAACCTTAAACCCTAAATCCTAACTCAAACCCAAACCATAAACCCTTGTCCTTGATTGCAGTTCAAAAATCAAACGCAATTGCCAGAGCTTCGAGTTCTACGTGCAGCAGCTTCAGAAACTACTCCGGGTTCGTGAGTTTCTGAATACGCGCGTCTAGCTTCCGAATCCATGTAATCCGTTTGAAAAGCCGCGCTCTTCAGTTTCCGATTCCGCTTTCCTGTTTCCGAATCCGTCCGCAACCAAAGCGACATGCCTAAAAATGCAGCCGAAGTCGCATAAAGCATGGGCGGCGCATCTGGTGGTATATCCTCCTGGATTGTATCTGGTGGATATCGGGAAGTTACCAACCTGCATTTGAGGGGGCGAAGCATCCAACGGAGGATACCGGCACTAAGGAATGTATCTGACCGAGGTCATCTGTGATCACGGCAATCTGCAACCTTGTCAAAGACGGGAGAAGATCTGACAGGCGGAGTTATCTGACGAAGGTGACCCGTAAACGAACACCTCTGCCTCAGTCTGACTCGCAGGCGAACCTCGATTATCCTACCGGGCTATCCGACATGCGGAGGTGTCTACCGGAGGACGTCAGTGACATGTAACATATGTCAGGGGAGCCTCTACCAAAAGCAGATCTGACCAGACTTATGCTGTTGAGGAGAGAGGTGGACGTCAGGAAGTGTCCGGCAATCCATGTCGATAATCTGTAACAGACTTATGTCTGAAAAAGGTTGGTATCTAAAGGACGAGGCTACAAGCTCTGACCGAACAGAGGTTGACGGAGGATGATGAAGGTCATGTGAAGTTGAGACCGAAGGCGAGCTTCTTACGGCGGCTGGTAGCATGTCCTGAGCCCGCTCCTTTGGACTGGCATTGCCTTCGGCATTGCCTGATGGCCGCTTCAGGTCTGATTCGAAATGCAAACACATGAGGGTCTTCATTTCAGCCTTCATCTCCAGCAGGCTGAGAATCGAGACCCGCTCCTTGGTGTGCCGCCGGCGCATCGACTTCTGAAATCCGTGAATCTGACATCGTGCTGGCCTTCGGCTTCGGGGCGCATCTCCTGAAAAAATGCCAAGCGTATCTGGGCCCGCAGGCCTGGTCTGGCAGGCGATGCAGGCGCTGCCTCCGAAGCGTCGCCGCTGCGCCGCGGTGGCGTGAAGCTTGTGTGCCCTCCAGGTCCAGGTGTGTCCGCATGGATCTGCAATCATGGGGACCCAAATAGGGCGACCTGTTGCAACAGCCTTTCCTGGTCGCTGCCGCGGATCCCTGCAGAAAGCAGGCGTCTCGTCATCGTCTGCAGACCGCTCAAGCATCCGCCCTGCACTCTTGTGTGCCAGGCTTGGCCAGCTGGGGCGCCGGCTTCGCCGGGGACTGGCAAGCAGCCATGGAAAAAATGGCAGGAAAGCCAGCCGAGGATTGCAAGAACAGTAATTAACTAAAGCATCAGACCGCCTCAGGCACTGGAGAGAGGCCGGGCGAGTTGCCTGGCAGAGGAACACTCAAATCGTGGAAGGATGTCTATCTATACATTTCTCGAGTGTCGCTTTTTCTTTCATGGCAGCGCACAGGCCGACTATCAGGAGTGGGACCAATCACGCAGCCGGAGCCTGTGGAAGGAAGCGGGCTCTTGCCAACCTGAGCAGCTCGAGCGAGCCAACAAGCCATGGCAAGATCCGCTGATCAACACTGACATATAACTAAGACCGCAACCAGAGGGGCTGAAGTAGGCCCTGACACCTGCTTGAGAGGTAAATACCGCAAGAAACTGTCAAGGTATGCTGAATGCCTTGCCTGGTACGGGACCGTCTGCTCGATCTTGGCCATTCGGTCCTACCAAGGGGAAGCTCACCACAAATCGGACGCTGCATACCCTTCCAGAAACTTCCGCGAAGCCTCCTGTTGCAGTAACACCTTCTCACGGATTTCATAGGCAGCGCGTATTCTTTGGCGCGTTTCATAGAAGCCTCGAGGCACCTTTGCAGAGGATGCACAGACAGCCTCAAGCAAAATCGGGGACTTGCAATGCGTGCCTGCGTTGTCTTCTGAGTCTTGTGGTAACTGCGACAGGCAAGCTCATAAGCTTTCAATAACACCATTGGCCACTCATCGGCTGAGACAGAATTATCATGAGCCAGAGACACGATACGGAATCCGGCTGGGCTGCAATGTGCTGTCCGCAGAGCGGAACTGTCAGCACGACCACGGCCCCAGCTAGCAAGCAGCACTCGGATAGCCCAAGAGAGCACCACGACCCAGCAAGGAAACAGAAGCAGCAGAAGACATGGGTGCAGGTCTTGGCACGTTGGCATTGCCATCCTCTCTGTTTGCGTGGGGTAGCATGGTGCTTTGTCACTTCGGCATGTTCGTACGGCGCTTGCTGAAGACCGGCTCTCCTGTAAGCTGCCGTTTCTCGTCGGTGCCCACGTTCCACTCGAGGCTGATTACCAGCACTACGGCCACTTGTGCTGCAGCTCGTGAGCGGCAAGTCAACCTTACCCTTGCTCCCTCAATCCCACCAGTCAGGATGGTGCATGGACGACAAAACAAGAAGACGACGACAACAACCAAGAACCGGCGGAGGTTGACAGGGATCGGCTTCGCCGCGGTATACGACAACCTCATTGAAACGCACCACTAAACGCACACGCACAAGCCCACATAAGCCTACAAGCACAGCGAATCCAGTCAGAAGCAAATGTTTTCTACATTCGGTACAATCCCAACTCACTGAGCAACCTCAGTGTCTTTTTCCCTAAGTGTCACCCCGATCGTGTTCCAAGTGCCCGGATACTGGCGACACAGCCGGCGAAGGAAAAAATTGCGTTGGTCTGGTGCAAAGGCAAAAACCCCCACAGACATGCAGTGACATGCACAATGCATGGGTCAGATGCCTCTTGACGCTCTTGGAAAGATTTGGTCGGAATGTGCATCCTCGCGCCTGGCGCGTGGCAAGCTGGCAGCTTTCAATTGAATTAGGAAAGCCATGGCATGAAGCCACACGATGCTAGAATAACAAGTCAGGGCACTGGCAAATACTGCAGGTTCGTTCAACCATGAATGAGCCTCGGCTGTGCTTCTGGCCTTCTCGCTCTCAAGAACCTGCTTGGATGCGGATGATTAGGTCAGGAGTTCAACCTACTGGCCCCCCGCTTGTCCTGCCTTGGCCTTCCGCCGTTCTTTATCAGCAAGACCTCGAGCATACAGAACCTCCGGAGCAACGTAAGGCGATCTCCATTTTCAGCACACTTGCCAGTCTTCGTGCATTGGCAGAGGAGCATGTGAGATCCGAGGTTTCGCTCAGTATACTCGTGTTTTCTTATCTTTCCTGCCTGTCTGGCCCTCTGCCGAAACTCTACAATTCATCTGACTCGGCCTTGTCTGGACGGTGGCTCAGGACCCCAGCCGTTGGTGGACAACACAAACGAAAGGACATTTGACCATGGCGAAAGCTTGCCAGTCTGCGGGTTGGCACCGTGCTGCGAGGCTTGTTGCAGTCGTATGCAGTCGTATAGCTGCAAGAGCAATCGCAGGTCAGTGCGGAAGAGTCGGGCATGCAGTTGGACCCTGGCGCGTACACGCCCCTGCATTTTCGTTTACTTTTCATCTCTTGGACTCGGTGTGTACGAGGTGTCTGTCGTTTCGGAGTCTTCGGTTTGTCAAGCATTATCTTTTCCTTTCCAAAATTGTGGTGTTTACAGACTCTTCAGGCCTTGACGGTTTCCTGTATTTCTCACTTTCTTGACTTGGTATTGACGAGCTTTCTGCTGTTTCGGGGTCTGCGGGGGGAGGCGGGAGGAGGGGGGAGAGATGACACTCATCCTTCTGGTTTCCAGCATATCCTTTGTCTCAGTCATATTCAATCTAGAACATTTTCTCGGACAGCTTGCGAGAGACAAGCATGCCGCCGCAGCACTCTGGCTGAGGGGCGTGGCAGACTTCGCCGCAGTATGAGGCCTGGTCTGCTGCCTCCAAGCCCTAGCGTGTTTTGTCCCACAGCCCCTCTTGCAGCCTACATGACTTACATACCGCATGTTTTTAGTGTTTTCGTGCTCTCGAAGATTGGAAAGTGTACGGGCGCCAACACGCCGCACACCATGTAGCTTCATCTTAGACAGAAGTTGCACAAGAGCACCCGTCATTCTTCGTGCACGTGCTGCTCCAGGATGGCACACGAGTCAGCCGGAAGGAGTCGGAAGACGGGTAGTAAAGAGGAAGTACGGGGCGATGGTGTGCATGTGTTCAGCTGGTTGGATTTATACGAAGATTCTGGGCGACAACAAGGCCACAAGACACCATATTAGACTTCACTACTACCCCAAGACAAGCACTTGCCGGACTCGGACTGCCCTTCACAATCCGACGGTTTCGCCTCTGATCGGGTGCTGCCCGGCGGCGTCTGTATCTCGACGTGTCCGTCCTTCGGCCTCGGAACTTTGAGGGTCCGAGCAACGCTCCGAAAATCTCTGCGAGGTCCGAGCTTGGACGGATTGCACTTCGGTCGGAACGTGCAGCCCTTTTCCTGACGACGAATATCCAGTCTGCTGCTTGGCTATTGCCACTCTTGTCTTGCCTCCTCCTGGTTGAGCTGCTTTCTTAAGGACTCTTTTCGCGCCTGGCGATGTGGTGCAAGCTCACACGACACATCTACATGCCACATCGGATGCAATAGAAGCCTGAACTTGCTTGTGCCGCCAAAAAAGAAGCTCTGCGTGTGTGGCTTTTCCAGACTCACCTGAGCATGCCAGCTGTTGAGGCGCAGTGGCAACAAGTCAACCTACTTCTTTTCTCCTGAGCTGCCAGGCTTCTTTGCTTCTCCAGCAACTTCTCGGCCAAAGAACGAGACTGCGCATCAATGACAGGGTTGACCACCTGCTTCAGAAAAGTCAGCAGTTTGGCATTGGGTTTCCAATTTACCACTTAAACCGTTTGTTTGTGAAAAAATCTCTGACCGTGACGTCCCAGAGATGAATGTAGCTTCACTTCGCCAAAGCTGAGCGCCGTGCGTTGGGCCCTTCCTCCTTCCTAGGTGATCGCTCCTGTCGTCAGTAGTCAAACTCAA
This sequence comes from Symbiodinium sp. CCMP2592, assembly GCA_905221615.1. NCBI lineage: Eukaryota > Dinophyceae > Suessiales > Symbiodiniaceae > Symbiodinium > Symbiodinium sp. CCMP2592. The sequence goes on from CAJNDT010005035.1 coordinate 227,174, forward strand.
CACGCCCAAATGGCATTTGAAATTTCGGTCCTGCTCTGCCATACCCTGGTAGTGCATACGGTGCAGCAACAGCGGCTGGAACCTCGGCTGAAAAGGTCAAACGCGTGTTGCTTCTCTTTTGCTTTCGTTTATCGTCTCTTCAGGTTGCTCGCTAGTGGGCAACAGAAGGTTTCTGCACATCAGAGCCACACAGGCCAGGATCGCTGCGGCGGTTTGAACAACAGAACACGACTGCGGTGTCTGTGTCGCACAACCGCAGCGCAAAAATGCTGAGATGCCTGCTCAGTTCGCAGCCTCAACGGGTCGAATCGCAGCAGCAATTCTACCAGCCGCCGGTCTGGCCAGGGAATGCAAGATTGGATCCCAATTTAATAACAGCCCTCTCCCCAGCACCCAGCCTTCATCTTCCTGAATGCCAGCAGTCTTGCTCAATGCTGCTAGGACAGAGTCCCCCTTGCACGAGGTCAAGAATTTTGCCATCCATGCAATTCGGACATGGCACACATCCCATCGATGTCCTTGTCAACTGCCTCTGCAAAGCTCTCTTCATTGATGGATTGCAGGGCGATACTCCCACCTAAAACACGTCAAGATAAGAAAGAAGCGCTCGCTCCGCAGATGAAGCCCATGCCATGCGCTCAGCTCACTCGTCGCCTTCACTGGCAGTCGACTTGCTGGGTGAAGCTCCCGGCTCCTGCCAGGAGCAAAATCCAGGCTGCGTTGCCAAAGTGTGAGGTGTGGAACCTGACTTGCCAGCTGCGAAACCTACTTGAATGTTTCGGGTGTTGCTAACATGTTATAAGTGGTTGGTACAATTGCGAGGGTTAGCTAAGCAACTTAGGGGCTTTATTAAGGGGGTTTAGCGAAGTTAGGCTAAGGGGTTAGCAACCTGGAAACTAAGTATATCAATGGTGAAATTTATGGTTATGTAATAACAGAACATGAAGATTTGAGAAGTGAAATCTCAAAATTGTTTTCGGTAATTTGCGAGTTAAAAGCAAAGAAAACAAAAGTCTACAGCACAAAAATCAAAGAATTAACAAAGCGAGAATACAGATCTCAGAGGGTTGAAAATTAGAATCAACCCAACTAGCTGTTCGAGAAGCAAACAAGCATGCAGCTCAACTGGCTCCAGCAAAAGCATGCCTGCCTGCAAAAGTACCGTCCAAATCCCATTCGTCGTCTGCGAGATGCATGACATGGAGTATTGTTTTGTTGCATGCATGCATGGCAGCATGTCACGGAGCATTGCATGCTGCATGCATGCCATGCACATGGAGCCTGCTCGAAGGCTTGCATGAGGCTTGCCATGAAGCATTGCATGCTGCATGCATGCCATGCACAATCGAGCATGGAGGCATTCTTGCTACAATCCTGCTGCATGCATGGCATGCATCATGGAGCACGATCGCATGCATGATGCATGTCCATGGAGCACTGCATGCTGCATGCACTGCATGCTGCATGCATGACATGGAGCATGCATGGCATGCATGGAGCATTGCATGCTGCACATGGAACATGAAGGCTTGCATGATGCTTGTCAATGGAGCCTTGCATGCTGCATGCATGCCATGTGTACGAAGCATGAAGGCATGCATGATGCATGTCGTGCATGCATGCTATGCACAACATCGGACATGAATGCATACGTACTACAATCATGCTGCATGCATGCAAGAATAAACACAGATCGTGGAGCATCAGTTGCATGCATATATAAGCATGGCTGCTGCGATTTTCTTGCCGGCAACATCTTCAAGCCATGCTGTTGCACAGGTGGCGGGGTAGCAGGGTGGTGAGAATGCCTGCATTGTTATTGTAAACTACACTGCACAGGAAAGCATCAACCTGCATGATGGATAGGGCTTCACCTGCAATCCTCCACTTGGCCACTTGCTTCACTGCATCATGGGAAACATACTCGCATCTGGACACAACACCTGCAACATAGCCGTCCACTTCGATAAGCCATTGGAGTCGGCCACAGCAAAAGGGGATGGGTGATTCATTGTCGGCAGCTGCATGGTGCAAAACAACATCACCGGTATGCAAGACAGCACCAGAAGCTAGCCGGCACTCTTTGCTGCAGTTGCAGGAATCACTCTCAGACACGATGTTGCTCTGCAGAAGTTGTGCCATTACTTTGGCGGATACGGGGTGAGGCTGCAGGAGATGAGGGCCAGCTCGAAATGGAGTGTCGCTCGAAAGCAAGGCAAGCTGTTCAGCATTTGTCTCCTCCAATAACCCTTGTTCAAAGTTGGTGGTGTTGCTGGTAGCTGTGCCGTATTTTCGCACTGATTTGTGTTTTCGCTCCAGTGTCCAGCATGCTGGCATGCATCGAAATCGTGACAGACATGCCTCAAAATGTAAACACCAATGAAACTTCGGAGCCATCTGGTCTCCCCACCCGGCGGCGACGGTGAGGGGGACAATGCTCGCTCGACAGTCTGCAACAAAAGGCCTGCTGGAGGCAGTTGTAGTGTACAAGCTATCAAGATGGCCAAGACTTCCAACCAAGACAAGCAAGCTTCCTTTGCAAGAGTGTCATCCGGGCTGGGGCAGCAGGTATGCAAAAAATATTCTAAAGGCTTTGAAATTGCTAAAACCTCAGAGGCTGAGCATTTGATGTAATTTGCCTTCCTGTGTGCCTTCATCTTCTCCTGGCTGAACAGCTTGTGCAGTGCCGCTGCTTTCTGGGCTTTCGGCCATTGCCAGAGTTGCAAGTAGTCATGAAAGGTAGCAGCTTTTCCAGTGGCTTCCAGCACCCACAGGATTATGCAGTTGAGGACTCCCATGCTGCATAAAGAATGCATCCAATCAAAGCAATATTGCGAAGCCGGCCGCAATACATTCAGACTTCGTAGAACAGTGCTCATCATCAGGGCATGCGGCGAGAAAGACCACCCACAAGCCTGTTGCCACTGTTGGAACTTGCTTTTGGACTCTGTCCGGTGTCTTGATTCCATTCGTTCCCACGATTCCAAGAGCTCATCGTCTGTAGCTTGATGGCATGCATCCCATGTCAAATGTTTTGCCGATATCTTGACATCATCCTCAGAGCTTTTTGACCGTAGGGAAAAGATGTTCTTACAAAGCATGCAAACTCTCGAACCGGCATCTTGCCGGTTCGAGTATGTGTGTTTCTGTGCACTTCCGTCCTGAAGTGTCATAGCAAGTGTAAAGAATAGTCTGATGCTTTTGCTCGGCCCCTTCAATGCCAAGCCATGCTCTGGATTTCCGAACTCGTTGGCAAACATGGACTCAAGCAGCAACCTCAAACATTGGCCTATACCAGCCGACACCTTCTGCACCAGTTCGGTTCTGACCACCATCAGTGTAAACCAATGATGCTCGTTCGAAAGCAACTTCGGTGACAGCTCCAGAAACGAGAAATACACCGCCCAGACTTTTCGCCCTTGGGAGGACAACTGATTGCCCGGGTGTACTTCATCGGAATAAAGGACCCCCCGCCAGGGGGATCCTATGCTGGATGGTGATGCTTCGTGCACATGATTCAACATTTGGTAAAAATAACCACCTGCTGCATACATGCCCTGAATAAGACTCGCCAGGTTGATGCATGGTATGTTAAGGTCTGCACCGGCCAGTGACTTCGCCGGAAGTTGTTGCACAAGGGCCCCATAGGCAGTGCAACTTGCAATGGCCTGTTTCACTGCTTGCTTCATGTCATGCCTCGAATGCTTTTCTGGAATTCCTTCCTTTTCGACCAAACTCAAGATGCAACTCAAAGCTGAGCAAGTAACAAAAGGCAACTGCCTTCTGAACCCATCCAATCTCTGTAGTTTGGCCGAGCGAGAGCTTTCTGCTTCGTGCCCCCGCTGTTGCTTCTTTCTAGGTGCCGAAGATGTCGATGCAGCTTCCATCTTGCTTCGAAACAATGCACAAAGAATGCTTCATGCACTCTTTGTGTATACAGTTCTGTCTATGATGAAGGTATAATATATGTCTCTATATATGTGCATGCATGTGTAAGCTTGTGTGTGTGTATGCATTTACAAATATACGTGTATGTATATATGTATGCATGCATGGCAGTATATATGGATATGTATGTACATAAATGTATCTATATGTATATAGACCTGCAGATTGTATGTATGTATGTCTGATGTATGTATGTGCATGCATGTATGCATGTATGCATGTATGTTCAAGTATATATGCTGCAACGAAGGAACCTGTATGTATATACCTATATGGGTAAGTATGCTTGCATATACATATGCATATAGACACACGAACACACGAAAGCGCTTTCATATATGCAGTACAGAGGGTTGCATACCTTTCACATGCAAGTTACTCTTACAAAAACTTCGGGGCAAATGTACCTTACAAACACTCATAGTCTGAAAAGAACCTACGTAACATTGTATAAACCGCAAACACTGAACCGTAATACTAAAAAAACCTTACAGATAGACTTTATAGTCTTCCTTGTGCCCGATTGCACATGCATGCACGGCCTGAACTGATATAGCCATGCACGGACATGCTCATGTAGCATCTGAAGGCAACATGCAGACATGGCAACACAAGCTGCAAGCATTCATGTTTGCCTCGCATTGCAAAAGTCCCCGGCACGATCATGTCATTCCTGACTTCGCAGCATGCATGTATGTGCACACCCTTGCCCCATGAGTGGATCAACTGTACGATCACTCCAAGCTGCATGCAGTTTCTGCAAGCAAGCTAAAACAACAATCTAGCAAAGCTTTCGCTTTTGCTGGTGCATATAAGCCTTCCAAGCTTCTCTACCAACCAACCTCATCCCCGCAAAGTTCGGGTTCTCGCAAACATCACAGCCGCTACCTCGGCATCGCTTGCAACCGTAGCCCTCTGCAGCTTTCTTAGCAGCAGGCTTTTTCATCACTTTCTTCGCCTTCGTCTGATGCTTGTCCTTGTCGCCGGTGGTCTGCTTCTTCATGGGATTGTTCTTTTTGCCGGTGCCCTGCTTCTTCATGGGATTCTTGTTCTTTTTGCCGGTGCCCTGCTTCTTCATGGGATTCTTGTCCTTTTGGCCGGTGCCCTGCTTGTTGGAATTCCTCCCATTTTTGGTCTTCTCTTCAACCTCGATCATTGCCTGCTTCTCGTACTCCTCCAACGACAAGTTACCCGAGCCCGCTGCATGCCCCTTCTGCTGCAAAGCAGGCGGGTCCTGCACTCCCGGTGACGGGTGCTGCTGCTGCTGCTGCTGCTGCTCTGCAGCTGCAGACGGCTGGTTCGTTAGTGGCAAAGCTAGCTGCTTGCTTACATCCTCCTTAGACAAGCCCTGCATGCCGTCGCCTGGCCCATGGTTGCCATCCTTCACATGGTCAAAGAAAGTGATCTTGGCACCACTGCTCGAGCTTTCTTTGCCACCCTGCAGGGCGGCCTGCCAGTTGCCACCCAACAAGCTTTTGAACAACTCGAGGAGTCGGTCCTCAACCTTGTCCACCAAGGGTTGAAGCTTCTTTTTCGAGCAACTGGAAAGGAGCTTGCTGGTGGATCGCATCGGGCACTGGGCTCCTAGCTCGAAAAGCTGTGGGAGATCTACCATCGAAGGTGGGTCTTTGGGATAGGCTCTGGACAGCCAATCTTTGTCCAGGTCTGTAGGGAGGTGTGGGTACTTCTTCAAGCCCGAAACCATGCAGCCCGAGGGCTTGTGGGCAGCGAACAAGAGGCCGAACTGTTGTGCCAGACCATATATTTCGTCGGCACTGGGTTTGCTTTTCCCGTGCCACATGATGGACTGTACGATTAATGCGACGGCGGCCCGCTTCGTTGTTTCTTTGAGAGACTTCACACCGAGGGCAGACAACCTTCTGATGATGATATGGGGAACGTCATACAAGTTTCCTTGCATTACATCCATCATCTCAGCCTTGGTCAAATAGGCGGGGAGATTGACCAAGGTCTGTGGTGTCTTCACAATGGCAGACCCACCTTCGTTTGTCGTACCTGTGGATGCACGAAGCAAAAGCGAATCCTTCAATATGGTCTTCAGCTCATCTGTCAAGGTACTGTGGTCAACCTTCTCAAGCATGGCACAATAGTCGCCAGCAGTCAGCTGGCTGTGATCACACTTTGTCAACAGAGCCTTGACCAGCCCCTCCTGCAGACCCTGGTTTGGGTTGAAAGCAAGCAGCTTCTCGATGTCCCCTAGCTCCTTGACAAAGTCAGTGCCATTCCATGCCATGGTGGAGATCAAAGGCTCGTGGGGCCACGAAGCAACACACCCAAGAAGCCAAGAAGCTACATGCATGTTCATGCATCCATGCAACAAAATAAAGGCATGCCTCAAGCAATGTGAGAGATAATGCGGCCATGCCTTCATGCCTTCAGTGCACAGCACTCAATCTTCAACAGTGCACCATGCTCTCTTGTGAGTGTTCCTTCTTCTCCCTTCTGTGTATACCCTGGTTTGGCCTTCTCTTAGGCTATTGTTCTTCCCCCGCATAAAGACCGGGTCTCTGCCAATACATGAGTAAGTACATAATATGCGACAAAGCACTGTAATTCAACATAATACACAGTAACAATATCATATATAGTTTGATACGTAGTATTATTCAATGGGGTTCAATAATGTGTATATATATATATATACATATGTATATATATATATATAAGTCATGTATACATATATAGATAAAATGCTATATGTGCATACATATAATTCTCATATATATATATATATATATATGT